>JAOXNV010022804.1:0-29292 GCA_028565915.1 Momotus momota | reverse complement strand
GTGCAAACTGGAGCATAGGAGGTTCTGTTTAAACACAAGGAAACACTTTTTCACAGTGAGGGTGACAGAGCACTGGACCAGGCTGCCCAGAGAGGTTGTGGAATCTCCTTCTCTGGAGACATTCAAAACCCGCTTGGATCTGTTCCTGTGTCATCTACTCTAGGTTCCTGCTCTGGCAGGGGGGTTGGACTCGATAGTCCTTTGAGGTCCCTTCCAGTCCCCTAACATTGTGATATCTGGACCTTGCCCACAGGGGTGTGTTGTTGGGGGAGGTGGGGGGCTGTGCATTACTGAGGGCTCGGGGTGTAGCCAACCTGCACAAGGTTTAAGTTCAGAGATTTTCTTTTCTGCTGTTAAGGATCTTCTGTAGGGAAAAGAAGAATCCATCCTATGTGGAAGTCAAGAGTAGTCTTGGAGCTCCATGCTTATGTATCAATCCGCATCCCTGAAGCAGGGGCGCCTCTCCCAGAGGCAAAACCATCAGAGGTATGCACACTCTCCCCTCGTGGCAGAGGGAAAGCGTCAGCTTTCCTGCAACAAATAGTATTTCCAGGAAACAAATTCCATTCCATACTAACTAGCCCCTCAAAGCCATGTAGCAAGCATTTCCATTGCCATACCTGGTTTCAGGATGACCTCAGCCTACTTGCATAGCTCTTATCTTTCCCTCCTCTGTATTCCTGGCATTTGTCAAGCATTTTGAGTAATTGACTCAGAGGTAACCTGATTGTTATTTTCCTACTAAGCTGTGGCAAAATGGACGCAACAGAGGGATCCAGTCGATACCAGGACATGATACAACTTGCAGCTTGGGTCGTATCTATTTACCTCCAGCATGCTTCTTCCTGCAGCCCCATCACTCAATTGGAAATCTGTCTTTAGCTCGAGTGACACAATGAAAATTTACATCAGTTTATTTTACAAGAAAGCTGTAGAAAAGTGACAATTCTCCCTCTTTACCCAGTAGAACTGAACCTTCACTGCAGAACTCAGCTACCACATGGTAGAAGAAGTACCAAGACGACCAAGTTAGTCTTTGAATGGATGGAGAAATGCTGCAAATGAAGTTGCAAAACCAATGTTTAGAGCGGTCCTTATTTCTGTGGTCCTGTGCATCCAGTCTCCTACCAACAGCAGACAGCTCCAGGCCAGCCTAAGTCTTTGTTAAGAGCAGCTGGGATAACACAAAGTTTCCCATAGTGTTTGGGCTCCAAACTTCAGCTGAGCAGCTTTTTCCGAGAGTAAGTCCTACTAAGGGGGCGCTTCCTGGAAGCCACGATGTGGAATGGAGACAGCTCCTGGTTGGCAGTCATTTGGAAGGCATCAGATTCCTCTTCTACAAAAAAGAAAGAATAAGTTAAAGCCAGTTTGCTAAAGTTTACTAGTGACTCCAAGAAGCCAAATACCAACTGGAAACAACAAGTACAGGAAGCGTAGCTTACTAAGCTACTCTTTCTTCACCACTACTTCCCTTCCCATCCAAACTTCCCAGTTCATGCCAAGTCTCTTGGAATCATGCGAGATGGAGACACTGCATATAGACGTGGCAGATCTGCACAGGCCGGTTCCTAGCACGGCGTGGGTTTGTTCTCATTCAGTTGCAGGCAAACAGATAGCACTGCCCATGTGCTGGAGCCCAGCCCTTCCTTACAGCTCAGGTGGTTACCTGCAACACGCTTCCTCCGAGACGGCGGCGTCTGTCCCTGGCACAGCAGCGGAGACTGGGTCAGCGCTCGGAGGCTGCTGGCGGAGAGCATGCTCTTCACTGGCGGAGTGGAGCCTGAAGAAGCAGAGTGAGATGCTGCAGCAAACTCACAACTCAAAAGTGCTTTCAGGTTATGTCTCATACCCGGCCTTTATTCTACCTCGAAGAGTCTATCGGTACAAGCTACACTTTGAGTTTATCTCAACAAAACATCTCGGCTGGCACAGCGGGGTTCTGGCATCAGGAAAAGTAAATGGCAGTCTGGAATTAGCTCAGTTAACTTCCTTAGGTGGTTTAGCAGTGAAGTGTTTCACTCATATTAAATAGCTGCTCTTCAGTTAACTCAGTGTCCTGGAAGAAAACTGTTACAACCATGATGGTCTGTAAACACAAAACCAAGGTCTGCAGGTACAGAAAGTCTCTTACAGGACCAGCTTAAAGCTAAATATGGCTATTGTTTCATGTCCTGAATAGGAACTAATGTTGCTTTAAAGTTTGCCTGTTTTTCTCAGTGATACATGTTGAATGAGTAAGAGGCTGCCTCTGTTTACAAACCTTTCCTGCCAAGAGGAGAGAGACACAAACTTGCTGATCCCTTCAGGGCCTGCAATGACTACAGAACAACATCTGCCACAGTCCCCTGTACGGTGTCATTTCCAGAACAATACTGAATGAAGTATTTGAAATTCCTTGCTTACAGAGCTGAGCCTGTCTCACCAGGGTCACCCTGGACCATCTGTCCCCAGGGCAAAAGCAAAGAAGTAGTTTAAACTTAACCACAGCATTAGCGCTCGTCAGGCGGTCATTTCCGATGCGCACTTTCAACGGGCCTGCTGCCACAGGCTGACAGGAGAATTGGAGCACCAATAACTACCAACATCCACAGGACTAAACCCTGCAAGGCTCCAGTCTATACTGGAACAGCAAAGCCTCAGACTTAAGATAGTTGGCTTCAGTGCTGGATGCTGGACATAAACAGCTAGCAGCATCCACACCCAAATAAATTGCCAGTTGGATGCAATTGGAATCCTCCCTCCCTGAGTTCTCAAACTTTCCTTTTAATTCCTCCAGCCTCCCGTTCTTTCCTATTTCTCTGCCATCATTAACAGTCCAGTGATGAACTTCTCCCATCCAGTCTGCCTCTCCACATAATTAACTTCCACATCATTTACAACTCACTCTCCCCCTCCACCTCATTCTCCCTCAGACAGAAAGCAATTGTGTTCTTGCTGTCAACTCCACATTTTTAACCATTTCTGAATTTCAACAGTGTCACTCATGTCACTTAATTACCTGACAAAAGGAAGACATCATCATCCCCTACATGACTGTGCTGCTCAGGAGTTATGAGCACACATGTTCCTGGTTTCTCAGGAAGCACAGAGTCCATCCTCAATTTGCATCTGTTGCCCTCACGTGTGGAAAAGCGAGTGAGGTCCAAACTGCACCTATCAGTGCAAGATCTCTTGGCATCACAATTCTCCTCCTTTTCAGGTGATAGACACGTAAAGACCCGCTTCCGAGATTTCAAGCCGAAAGTTTCCAAGGCAGAGTCCTCATCAGCCCTGGGTTCAGAGTCACTGGGAGATGCCTGATCTTGAAGCCTGCAAATCCCTTCCAGTTCAAACTCCCCAAAAGTATTTGTTACTTTGCTGGTGCAATGCTCCGAGATCTTTCTCTCTCCTCCTCTGCCTGTTGACACTCTCTTCTGGTCATCAGGATTCTTCTCACTTTGACCCCAGCCGGGGTGAGTGGTGCTGCCTGCTGCTTTCTTTCTCCGAGGCCAGTCGTTGATGGCATCAGGGGTAGTCTTCTCCTTCCGCTTTGGAGAAGGTGTCCAGGGAACTCCTGCTTCTAAGGGGAACGGGGAGGTGGCGTTAGAGGCACAGCTTGTTGGGGTGTACGACTGGCATATGTAGGTCTGTCCTCCACCTTTCCCAGGTGTGCTGTGGAAAGAGCGAAAGCAGGAGGGCGAAACGCAGGCAGCTGCCAGTTTTCCTGGGTGCTTGCTACACCAGGTCATAGCAAGATCACCAAAGGGGCTCTCCCCTCCCTTGGGTTTGCTGGAACTTGCTTCAGGTTGAGCTTCCAACGATGAGCAAGAGCCAATCTTCTTAATACGAAGTTTGGGCAGGCCTGAAGCCTGCATTTCGAGTTCCACTTCGTAAGTCGGTGGGCTAGCACTAAGTGGTTTGCAACGAGTTTTAGGAGTAGAGAAACTGGCTGGGAGTTGAGGATTTCCCATCCGTGCTGCAGCCTCTCGCTGCCTCCTGTCTGCAGTGCAGCGTAAAGAATAGGCAGGAGCAGGCTTTGGCACAGGAGGTGAAGTATTCAGGGTAAATCTGGAGTGTCTCTTAAGACTGGGAGCCTTCAGGCCCATGTATTCTTCTCTCAGCAGAGTTCTTGGTCCCAAGTCATCACTAACTGTTTGAGAACCACTTAGGAAGGACTCACAAGTGCTCGCACTGGCGTTCCCTTCCTTGACCAATTGCTCACACTCCATTTCAGCATTTTGTGCATGTACCTGCCCTGCAGCAGAAGGCTTTGGAGACAAATGCTTTTCCAAGTTTTCTGAGTCCTCCCTTGGAGAAGACTTCTGAGGCACTACATCCATCTGCTTATTTTTCTCCAGTACAGGTGTATTTTCAGTAACTTGGGACTGACAAAGCTGAAGGCTTTCTACAGAAGAGTTACCACCACTATCATCATGATTGTCCTTATTTTCAGAAGGCATTGCACATGCAGGTGTGAGGTTCTCTCCTCCAGCATTTGATTCAAATTTGGCCTGTTTGGATGTGTGAAGCAGGGATCTCACTGAAGCACCAGTAATACTGGGAGATTTTTGAAAAGATGACTTAGGTGGACTAAGCTCCTTGTCAGACTCTCTAGTCCATATGCGGGAAGGAGAGCAGATTGCCACAGTTTTTGTGGAATTTTCATGGAGAGGAGAACCGGAGGGAGGCTCAAGCGTCACAGTGAGCTGCGGTATCTCTGCACTCAGCGGACCGGTACATAATTTTGAACCTGGATCATCAGGTTTCCTGAGAGGTAATGGATCTGACTGCACCTGAATTTCCTTTGGGAGGATTTGCCTCTTAGTACCAACTGGAGATGCCAATTTTGAGAGGTATCTCAAGGAACGTCTTGGAGTTTGCAGTTCTGTAAAACACCCTTCCTGGGCGGCAGAGGGGGAAGCAGCAGCTGCACTTAAATCTGTCAGAGGTAATAATGAGGGATCGAGCACCACAAACGCTTCACGTTCTGGTGTTTGTAATCCAGCCTCTTTGCAAGAAGGGGAAAGTCTTTCTGCTGGAGGACAATCCTTAGAAGCAACTTGCAGTAAATGAACCGTCTTACTTTCATTTAACGCAGATAGTGACTTGACCCTTTGTACGGGATCAGAAAAGTACTTTCCCAAGCACTTAGCTGCAGTCTGCTTAGCAGCTGGACTCTTGCCAGGAGTCTTCTCCAGCTTCTGAGGTGTCCTGTGCAGAATGCAAGGTGATCTCCTCCATGGCTTACTGGCGGAATTTGGTGGCTTCTGGGCAAATCTATGAGGTGTTTTTATAGGAGTCTGCAAGAGAAAGAAAATAAAAAAAAATCTTGCTTGTTCTATTCCAATAGCATTACCTACCCCTCTTGATATTTAAGATTTAAAACAGAAGAAACATTTGATTAAACTTCAGAGAAACACTAAATTTAAGATGCGCAGGTCTCAACAAACACGCGTAGAAAAAGGGGATGGGAAGAGAAAGAGGGGGAAGTGTTTCTACCTGGCAGGCAGTCAGCTCCTCTAAGTGTAAGGAATCTTTTCTTGTTCTCCTCCTCCCAGGTGAATGCTTCACTGCAGGGCTACACATGTCAGTGACCGCACCAAAGAAAAACCTCTTGGGAGTCTGGACAGTGGGGCTTCCTGAATGCTGCTTAATGCCTATAAAGTGGAATGGTACAATTCAACTAAAGGCAAGTAGCCTGTGAAGAAAAATTGTCTCAGCTTCAGATGTATGGACATCTAGTGCACAAAGCCTATAGCCCCAGCATGTTCTCTTCTAACTGAATGTTAAAGCTTCACTAAAATTTTTATTTCCCAATATGAAACTAATATCCATCTGTAGAAAGAGTGCTCTAGCAGAAAAAAAAAATACAAAATAGCTCAGCCTCTTATTCTATTCATAGCTTAGGAAAGTTCTGGCTCATGACTAAGGATTCTAGTAAGTACAATATGAAGAACTAAATGTCACCATTTATAGTTGATAATCCCACTGAGAAAGTCAGCAAAGAAGATCCCATCAGTCATTGCTTTATGCTACCACAGAGGAGACTGAAAGTAAGCTTTAGGATTTCTGTCCCATATTTTACAGGGATTTCACTGCACTTGAAGGAACACAGACTGACAATCAGCAGTATTCTGTTAGATGGGCCTGACTGGTTTCTTAAGTTGGCAGTATATTCATCATAGAAATAGCTGCCTTACCATCCTCCAGAATTCCAATTCAAAAATAATTACTAGGGATGGATTTCTGACTACAGAAGATATTACAGGATAGCTCTTAGCTTCTTACAGTCTCTTGTAGGGACAAATGAAATCTAACTCAGAGCTACCTATGTTAGTTTTTCAGACCAGCACTATCAGCCTGCTCAAATCCCAATCAGTACCTTCTATATCCTGCACCGTACAGCTCTCCTCTTCTTGTCCCTGATGGACTCGCTGTGAATTTTTTGAGCTGGGTGTTGTAGTGGAGTAGAAAACACCAGAGCAGGTCCTATTCAATGACAGCTGTTTGATGCGAGGGCTTCTTCTCAAACCTGCTTCTGAAAAGGTAAGGATATTGGAGATTTAGCCTTTTCTTCCTCAACAATGGGGACATCTTCAGGAAGAGTTTGTAACTGAAAAGAACAGATTCTAAGAAGAAAGTTCTGTACAGCCATCTCATGTAGGGAGGCAAGCGTGCAAAGAAGAAAGCTTCAGCTTTCTGAGGGATTTGGAATATTAATGCACACAAATCTCCCTCCAAATCATGATGCTCCCTCCTGAGTCATGATTACTCTCATCCCTTTCTAGGAATTATATGCAAACGAAGGCTACAAAAGTCATGTTCGAGTTACAGCCCGGTTAAATAATTAGTTAATTCTCCTGTCTCTAGTACTGATTTCATTTTCCTGCTTGCCCAATCATACTGTTCTCTTCTTCCTTCCTGAAGATAAGAAACAGCAGCAGCCAACATAAGCCAGTGGTACAGCACAGAGCCAGGTGGCTCTAACAATAGAAATCGGAGCAGCGTTCAGGTCACAGCACAGCATGTGGAAGTTACGTTAAAAAAAAAAGCACCCTGTGCTGGTGTCACAGTGATTGCAGCAGCTCAGAATCTTGGTCACCCTCAAAGTCCTTCATGTATTTTCATTTAGAAGAGTTACTGTCTACCTTGCGTACCTTCTGCTACACAAGATTGTCAAAGCAGTGAGCAGCAAGTGGTTTTACCAGAGGAGGCTGTGTTCCACCAACAGAACAGTACAATACCTTTGTACTGACTATTTAGGAATTGTCTACATCAAAGCACACTCCTCTTACTAGCTACAATGCAGCAAAACCATCTTTAATCAAAAATGGGTGCTTACCATTTATGGCCTTCTCTGGAGATTCTTCTACAACACCGGTGTCACAACCTGGATCAGAAGACCTAGAGAAATAGCAGGTGTTCTGGACTTAGCATACTGTTCATATTTACAAAAACAGAAGTGAAAAGCATTCTACAATAACATACTGGGTTTGGGGCTGCTCTAAGTTGTAATCAAGTAAGTACTTTGCCTCCTATTTAACATAGGATTGGGTATGGGTAACTCTCCAACTTTATAGGTCACAGTTCTACATGAAAGTAAATGATCATTTTCATCCTGGAGTTCACAAAATACAGCACAGGCTTCTCTTCAGAAGCCCTCAAAACAGCAACTGAACCTAAACAGAATTTAGCTACAGGAATTAAAGCACCCCAACACACACAATGGAGGAAGCAGTGTTTCTCTCCAGTTTAACAACAGAACTCAGCCTCTGCTGGTTCTTTTACTGCCTTATGTGAAAAATCAAACTTTAACTACAAAGACACCTGATTCTTGTGCTCACAACCATTAGACATCCAATACTATACAAAGTTGTTTGGGTTTTTTATTTGTTTTTTTTTTTTCTTCAGAGCTTACTCACCGGCCTTTGATCTGCTTATGTAGTAGTCTCCTGGAAACCTGCTTATGTAGAGGTGTTTCTGCAACTCTCTTAGTCAATAATTTGCAATGATCTAAACAAATCAAGCAAGAGCTGTAACATTACATCATTTTAAGGCAGTTAGGAAAAATAAATAAATACATACTGTTTTGTATAGGCTTCAGTTTAAGAATGACAGTCAGTATAGAACCACTGTGCATCAGTCTCCCAGGATTCATAAGCTATTATAATTTCAGAGTCCAGTGTCCACACTTACTTCCCAATCCCTCAATATTATTAATAGTACTTAGTGTCAGATAATTAATTGAGATAACCCTTCTTCTTCATCTTTCATCCAGAAATCCTTTCTTATCCAGGCATTTTTCCCATTAGTTTTATTTGAGATGTAGAGAAAAAAATAGGTTTCAGTTTCAATATCATCCTGTTCACCCTCCAAACACAAGAATGATCTAAAATATTTTCACCTTCATTAAAAACATGTAATTGTTTCATAGAACCAAGAACACAAGAATAGAAATTTTAGCAAAAGCTCTTCCACAATGTCCCTACACATGCAAGTCATGTCCTACCTTTAGTGTATTTGTATTTCAGTCCTTCCACAGCAGAGACTGACTGGCTTCTAGGCAACTTTTTCACAGATCTTTTTGACGGTGAACGTATCTTTTCATTGAAGAGGTTCCTTCTTACCTTTGTAACCTCTGTGAGGCAAGAAAAAGCAAGAAGTGATAGTGATCAGGAAAAAGGGCTAAAAAAACAACAACAACAACAACAACAAAAAATCACAGGAAGATAATTTTGTCAGGCCACTAGAGATGGGAATTTCACATACTGATATTGAAAAACAAGATTTTAGAGGCCACAAAACACTGAAAAGTTTTTTATATGCTACTGGAACATACCCTCTTCTAATCCATCCTGCACTTCTCTTACAAATGTGCATTATTTGCATTATTCCAGCAATAAGCCACAAGCAGATGCCACAGCAGAAAAAGCAGCCAGTCAGTGTCCCAGATGGAGTAATATTAAGTGAGCCTTAAAATCTCAACTGAAGTAGCCTTAAAATCTCAACCGAAGCACATGTTGGTTCAGAGAATGCACATGGAATTTAGTTTTACTAAGTATTTTGCAGAGAGATATCCTGTTTCCAGATATAGACTTCACTCTTGTCATTTTCTTTTCAGGACAGAGGAGATGGAAATAATTGCAAGATTCACGGAAGTCTGGAAAGTTTTTCTTTTCAGGATACACGATTTAAACGTTCTGCATGTGAATACACACAGAATATAGTGGTTATTTTTTCCTCAAATTTTTTTTGCAGAATTCAGCAGAACTTCCTTCGGATTTCCAGCACGCTTCAGCATAATTTCATCACTGTTCACTAAAATTTACAGGGAGAATATGTGCTGAAGATGCACCTTTCCGTGAAAAAGCTAGAAGTCAATATACCTTGCACTGTTTCTTTCTGCAAAGGCAGCATCGGTTGGGACTTCTCAGTAGCAAGACGAGAATGCAAGTTCTCCTGAAACAACAACAAACAACATTAGCCTCACTGGCAGCTTAATGTTCTGTTTAATTACTATGAAGATAACGTGTGGTTCAGAGCTTACAGTTTATTTCAATTTCTCCTTCAAAATGATTTTGCCGACACAAAAGCTGACAAAGAGCATACTTACTGAGCGAATACAGAGCAAGAGTTTCTACCCTCCCAACGTTGCCGCACACCTGCAGAAGCCACCCCCTACACAATCCCTTTGTAAGAGTTTTACCTTCCTGATGGGATTCTTGGCTATCTTGGGAATCTCAATTTGACGCAAGTTCTGTGGTGCTTCTGTCATGCTCCTGTGCCTGGCTAACATATTATTCCTTTAGAAAGTATAGAAAGATTAAGTTAAAATAAGATTATAAGCAAAGTGAGCAACAGAATGGAAATTAAAGACTCTAGATACAATAAGTCTTTACCTAAATTCAGATTGCAAGTTGCATTGGTATCTCATTTATGTTATAAGACTGAAAGACGATTTGCTATATAAAGAGCTGTACCAAACTTTACAGTTGGTATTAAAACTCATTTCACAGTTTGCTAAAACACACTCAGGATCCCAAACATAGAGGCCTACGGGAAATTACAGTTGTAACTTTACAATATGGGGTCACCTACTGCACAGTAGAAGATCCTCTTGTGGAAGATGCTCAGGATCTCTACTTTTGCATAGCATACACATAGAGAATCCAGATTACAATTTCATAGAGTCAACAACAGCAAGTTGAAATTAAAAATGGGAGCTCTTAATACTTTTCTCAGACTTGCAGAGCTATGAGCAGGTGCCAGCTTGCCCCAGCTAGCTATCCAGCAACAGAAACAAAGATGACTGAACTGCAGTTTAGGAAACTCCTCAGGCCCAGCCCAGGCTGCAACAAGCTGCCTCCTATTTGGAATTATTACCTTCTCTTTTTGGCAGACCTGGTGCGCAGCTCCTCCAGCTGATCGCTCTCGGTGCGCAGGCAAACAGCGCTGGGAGTTAAGGCTGATGATAAAGATAGGGGAAGGCCTGGAGATATGCTGTCCAGAGTCAAGGAGTCATCACTGAAGAAGTCTGAAGGCAGAACAGATGCCAGCTTTGGGGGTATTTGTGTACCCAGACGATAGTAAATCTCTCCAAGGGTCTTCGGTATAGAATTCATATACCTAGAGCATCAGAGAGAACCCACATTAAATACAATCCCCCACAAAACTGTTGCTATTCCAATCCCAAGGTTTAAACTAAATCTTGGTTCTTAAATATCAACTAAAGAAACAACTGAAAATAATCTGGTTTTCATTAGTTTACTTATCAGCTACATTTTCTTGAATCAAAATATAAGCATAACAGAACATGCCTAGACCTTTGAAAATTACAAAGATGCAGTAAATCAAAGCGGTAGATGGGATATCTTCTTTGACATTAAAGGCAACCCCCAATAATACTTTAGTCACCCTAAAGAACTTACATTTCTAGTATTTCCTCTAGAAATTTTGTAAGATATCCTGGGTCTTCAGTCAGACATAAAATGCGCAGCATATCTGTCACCTGGAAGAGAAAGTCAAGCAGGAAAACTGATTAAGTTGTGACAGTTGCAACACCAGATGTTTTTAACAAGGAATATAAAATGTTACAGTAAAATCAAGGGAAAAATCCAGTTTCTAGCGTCATCCAGAAACACAACCTGGTCTATAATTTACTTGCCTCTTCCAGCAGTTGCTCCATGTCATCAGTGTTGCTTTGCAGTGACGGGCACTGAAGACACAACTCGAGGCGCAAAAATACCTGAAGTCGGCACCTAAGAAAACAAGGGATCATTTGCTGCCTTTTTCCGGTGGAAACAGCTTATTTTCTGCAAAAAGTATGCTCAAAAAGGCAACGGGAGGGAAAGGGGCTCCTTTTGACAGCATGATTTGGTTAGCATTTCATTTTGGTAGCAGGGGAGATGCCGGGTTTCAGATACAGGCTGCAATACTTAAACACACAACATATGTATATTTGCATTTAGTGAAGCATTTTTACGGTGACCAGAGGTTCTCCTTGGAATATTTACTCCAAGCAAATACTTTTACACTTGTACAAAACAAACAAAAAAAACCCAACATTAAAAACTGCTAACCAACTCCACAGTATCTCAGAAGCTGAAGTAAATAGAGTGTCTCACTCTCTGACTTTGGTCTCCTTCTGCGAGCCATGCTGTTGTCTGAGCATTTTGCTGGTCTTCAGGAGATGGTTTCTGACTCTCTCCACACAGGCCACCTATAGAGACACAGAATTATTATAGTAACAACTGTTCCACTTCTGCAGGACAGGCTTTTTGCCCTCCTCCTCTCTGGACTTATTCTCTTGGGAATAGCTCAAACTTTTTCTCCTCCCTCAAGGAGAAGAATTCTCTTTTTTCTTTCAGTATCAAAGTCACAATAACATGAGACAGAAAAACATACACATAGAAGAAGATACAGCTTGAAATGACAGAGAACTCTTTCAGGAAGAAGTAGTAGGCCTAGATTTGTCATGTAAACAAAACCAGAAGATGCGCCTTTTTAAAAATAAAGCTGGGAAGAATGTATTGTTTTAAAATAACGTCTTTGCATAAGTGAAATTAGAATTTAGAAAGAGGTCAACTTAAAGGAAGAAGATATCTTTTGCAATCTTTAGCAAAAGGAGTAAACAGAAAACTGAACTGGGTTGTCCCATGTTCTGTACAACTACCTACAGCTTTTCACTATGAAGTTGGCAGGGACACGAGTAGCTAGTGGCTGTGGCTTTGACAATGTGCAATTGCATAAGAGCCTCAGGTAAGATGAAGGAAAAGGAGCCCAAAACAGTAAATACTTTAATTTCCAGATCAGTAGCACCCCTGCCCACATGCTCTTACCTACCTCTTTCTCGTTGGCATCTTGCACTTTCAAGAACCTTTTAATGACCATGATCATGTTCTGGGCACACACAGATGACAGAACGCCCTCAGTAATAGCTTTCTGGTAGCTCGTGGTTAAATGAGACTGCAGCTCCTCCTCAGTTTTGAAGTCTGCAAGGGAAATGGACTAAGTTAATGAAATGCCTGTTCATCACACCTTACTGATGAAACACTCAGTCCAGCCATCAAAAGAGATTTTCTCCAGCAAAGACACATCCAAATCACAAAACACCAACAGAAGCAGTCCCAGATCCAGACCCATGACAAATAAGCTTAGTTCTGAGTAGATCAGCAAGCTTTCAGGTTACCGCAGCAGGCAAGAAATTCCCTTTACTTCAGCATAATTAGTAAATAGGGGGTCTTCCTTTACTTCTTTTGGTTAAAGAAGAGAGACAGTTGCTTATTGCTTTTTTTCAGATAGAGACAAGGCAGGAAAGTAATGCCAGGAATAGTTATAACACTGGCTAACACTAACTAGGAGAAGAAAAAAAAAAAAAACAACCACAACACTACTCCAAGTTGCAGATACAGAAATCCAAACATTGATCTTCTTCCTAGGACCCAATACTCTCTTATTCTTCCCTCTCCCTTCCATAAAAATCCCATATGACCTCCTACAAATATCAGAACTGATAACTTAAGACACACCCATTAATAGTGCCTTTTCCTTTTCTTCCACCTTTTCATCCAGTCTTTTGACTGAAAGCTTCTGCGGAACCTTCTCACTCACTGTTGGTGGCACACCATCAGGTTGATACTTCTGAGCTTTTACATTCAGTCTGGCTACGTTGAGCATCTGCAGGGATCGGGACATGGTCTTCATCTTCTGTCTGACTGGAGTTCTGGGAACTCCACCTGCAACACCACAAAAAGGGAATTCTCTCATCAGAAACACTGGGGTAGGAACTCCACCCAAGGTAGAGCACAGTACTGAATTCTGTGTTACTGTCAAGTGAGATCAGTAACCTTCTTGGGGAAAACATGGCCCAGAAGGCTTGTATTTCTCCAAGAAGTAAATGTACAGGCAGCACAGCAGGCAGCAATTTCTTTAAATAAAAAGCAGGTGAAAACTATTGCTCTGCGTAAGAACTTAACGTAGGTATAATCAGAAGTTACATAGACAGGAAGCAATCTTAGGTCACAGAAACACAAATAACTGACAGGGCAAGACTTAGGGATACATCAGGTCAGGGTATGTGCAACTGTGATTAGTGTCCTGAAATGCACTGATTAAACTCTTCTAGAAAAAAGTGGTTTATTTCTCCAAATTAGAACAAAGTTGAGAGGTTGCAATATTGACTAGTAGTTGGAGAGGTCCTTATTTCAACAGCTAGTGAAACCGCAAAGCTCCGCGTGCTGCTTTCTAACAGTTTTGTCAGTCACTGTGCAGCCTTGAATTGAAGAGTCATTTGGGTTTTACAGTCCTAATATGTAAATGATTCTGTCTCTAAATAAAAAAATTAAAAATCTAAGTGTGCCCCTACTCAGGAGAGTAGAGATGCCTAGGGTTCAGGCATTAAGAAGGCCTGCTGAGAAGTCCATCACCTTTAAATGACAACATGCACACAAAAGCCCAAAGGACACATACGTCTTTTTTTGTTATTTCCTGGTCCAGCTGCAGCAGATATTTCGCTGAATTTTCTCTGGTACAGCTCGGAGAGATTTTCTGAGAGTTCCACTTCAGTTTGGTCTGCATCATCCTTCCCGTTAGCACACGGAACCTGCAGGAGCCTGTAAGAGCCATTCAATACAGTTACGGAAACAGATCGGAGTGGGAGGCACATCCCTTGTTCCCAGCAGATAGCAGTCGGGTGCTTCTAGGTACCAGTCCACAGCAATATAGTACAAGTAACAAATGCTAGTACTCTTCCACGGCCTGCTCCCCAAAACGCTTACTTAAGATACAAAAAACCCCAAACCATCCTCTTAGAAGGGTCAGGCCAAGCTGGAAACAAGCATAACAAGTTGCCTGATGTACAATGGATACGCCACTGACCCAAGTCACAAAGCTTTGTGCTAAGTCATCCCCCCTTAGTGCTTGAGTGGGCTTTTTTATGTTTCACTCTGCAAGCTCTTTAAAGAAACAAGCTTATTCATTCCTACTAAATACCAACTATGATAAGAAAACCGCTGTCTTCAGCATCTTGCAGTGAACTTCATCATATCATAAGAAGAGCTGGTCTGACATTTCCCCAGGCAGCTTTGGTTGTTTTAAGTCACTCTTGAAACTGTCAGGATCTTAATCCATGCAAACTTGGATTTTTGAGGGACTTTTTAGGATGTTGAGTAGTGATAGGACAAGGGGGAATGGATTCAAACTAGAGGAGGGAAAATTTAGATCGGATGTTAGGAAGAAGTTCTTCACCATGAAGGTGGTGAGACCCTGGAACAGGCTGCCCAGAGAGGTGGTGGAAGCCCCATCCCTGGAAGTTTTTAAGGCCAGGTTGGATGGGGCTCTGAGCAACCTGGTCTAGTGGGAGGTGTCCCTGCCCATAGTAGGAGGGTTGGAACTCGATCTTCAAGGTCCCTGACAATTCTATGATTCTATAGACTGCTACCCAAACATCCTGTTCCCAGTTCCTTTTGTCTACACAGTGAAACATAATGAAGCAAAGTCACACAGTAAACCGAGTGCAGAAATAAAAGCACTGGAGAGGAGTATTTAATTGCAGAACTCGGAGCAACGCTCCAGCCATAGCCCCTTAACAGGAAGTAGAAATCCTTAATTATTACTCAGTGATAAGTTCCAGAAAAATACCTGAACGACTCCATCAGGTCTGAGCTCGCTCCACAAGTGCTGGATGCAGGATACCACGCTTCTAGCACTGAAGGATACCAGCCCCCTGTATGGGACAGCTCCCGTTGGACCCACTCTGGCATAGGAGCATCTTCTGCGAGCAGACACACACGAAAGGAAATAAATGGAAAGGAAATGAAGCGGCAGGAGGTCCCAGCTTTCACAGAAGCTCTCAAGCAGAGGTTCCCAAACCTTTGTTAGTGGAGGGACAATTAATAGCCAATACATCAGGTGGGGAGACTCATAAGAAGATTCACTAACACAAAACAGGTGAGCTAAAAGTAGCCTCCTTGCAGCCACACCCAAGGGCTTTACTGGCCTGGGATGGCCTAGGTGACACATTTTAGGAAACCTCATTCTTAAAACATGTCCCCACGCACAAGCAGCTGTGCTTTATCAACAAGCTAATGGAAACTAAAACTCTCTCAATAAACCAGAAAGGGAGACCAGTGCAGATTTCTGCATCGCATCACGAGGCCTGAGCCACGCAAGATGAGAAAAAACGCACGAGTCCCAAAAATGAAAGACTCCTCACTGGGGAAATTATTAGCTTTAGATTTTTCCACTCCATATCAGATCTAGAGATGATCACAGGATTGTAAGTTTTGCATTTCCTGACACCTACCTACACTGGCCAGAGACTCTTCCACCAACGTGTCAATTTTACTCAACACGTTGCGCACAATATCTGGGAGGTGAAGAGCTTGGTCTTGGGAAGAGCTCTCCACTACAGCTCCTTCAAGGCCGCATCGCTGAGCTTCCGCAGCCTTCTCGGTAGTGAGTACAGTCAAAACTGCAGTGCTCTCTGAAAGTGGGGATAAGATGGCAGTGCAGGGGCACCAAGCTTGAGATAGAGATACTTCAGCAACCTAAAGTAAAAAAAAAAAAAAAGAGAAAAGTTTACATTAACTAGAAACACAGAGCTAAACAGTACAGATACTTTACTAACAGGTTACAGATCTACGTGATCTTCTAAAGAACGTGCCAAATTTAGCTCCAAATGAGCAACTTACAGTGCACCACAGACCACTGTTGCCTTCACAACATGACCCGCTGTCATCCCTTTTGTCACAGCTCATTTCAATACAGATACCAGTTTAAGGCAAAGAGAAAGGTTTACCATGTGCAGTTCTTCAGCCACGAGACTCCTCAAGAGCTGATGAAGCAGTGACGGGTTATGTCCTCCCTGCTCAGCCTGTGAGCTCTGCAGGATCCAGCTCTCGGTCAAAAAGCGGCCGGCCTGCACCAGGCTCCAACCCGTCAGGCTGCCTTTCAGGAAGATGTTGACTGGACAATGGAGTTGTCTTTGGCTCATGGCAAGGGGTTCCAGGATCACAGCACAGCTCTCCTGCTTCTTTCCTCCTGTGCAAGGATAAGATAAAGCAAAAACTCCTAAAACAAGCAAAATGGGTTTTTCTTCAGAACAACAAAACAACTTCAAGGCAAAAAAAATACAAGTTCCAAGATTAAACTGGGAATAGCTTTACAGTAAGAGTATTGCAGAACTGGCCTCCTCCCTAAGCTCTCAGGAAGGAGCAGAGTGCACCAAGGGACCACTAAAGGAAGAACCAACGCACACCGCACGTAGCTGTAAAACTAATCTGCTTTCTTTTAAAGAGGCTTGGATTTGTGTTCTTAGTTTAGCTAAACTGAAGCTGAGACAGAGCATGCATAAGAAAAGGGTGTACACTTATATAAGGTGGGACCAGCAAAGAGCTCTTCATGCATCCAAACTTCTGGAAACATGGAAAAACTGAAGAGATTAAATGAGAAATATGGGCTCATACCAGAGGAGCTAGAGCACACGCAGGACATTTTTTTTTTTTTTTTTAACAGCTTAGGCTCTTAAATATCTGAAGTTACTTCTACACATACTGTTGACGAGGGAACCTCATCAGAGACCCTGCATGAGAGATCACAGCTACTACTACACACACCTATACTTTTTTGTTTTAATTTTTATTACCAGGCATGCTGAGAAACAACGTTCCTTCTTGCTGGGGGAATACTGCTTGAAATACGGAGGGCTTTGAGAACAAGCAGTTCAAAGTCGCATCCATCGGCAGAAGCACGGTCCAAGGCACGGTCTGTGGCACTGGGGAACCTGAGGCTCCAAGAGAGCCATAAGCAAGATCTGCCCTGTGGTGACTCCAACGCTGCACCAAGGTATCAGCCGGCAAAATGGTGCCTCCCATCCGACAGATCAGTTCAAATATTGTCCAGTATCCAAGGTGATCTGGGGATTCGATCAACTGAAATAAAGGAACAGAGGAGTCTCAAGTTAACGTTGGTAGCAAGATAACGTTCGCCCGAACAAATAAAGATCACATGGGTTTAGAAAAGCTAGCACAGGAAATGTATAAAAACATACTGCTTTCCAAGTGTGTTTAAGGACTTTACTGGCCTCACAGGAGCCCAATAAAGAAAATAGGATTCCCACTGAATTACGAGCTAGTTAATAATTTCAAGTGAGGGGTTTTGAGACGAGCTAGTTAATATTTTCAAGTGAGGGGTTTTGAGACGTGAACTATCAGACAGTTTATTTACAATTCTAAAGAGCTGTGACTCCCCCCTAACTCAGAGCACAAGATGACCCATCAGCACAGTACAGTTACTCAACCGTAGACATCTCAGTCTCCACGTGCATGACTCTCATTCCAGTTTTCAGTCTCTTGCTGAACAAGATTATGTGGCAGCAACCAAAGAGCTTTCCCTACCGCTCAAAGACTAGTACTACACTAGTAGTTGTAGCTGAAACCTGCACAGTACAAATTCATTACCTGAGACCACTCGGCAGTGTCCACCCAGAAGAGCGTGATTTTCTGGTCTGCGAGCAGCTCCTGGACGCTCTTGGGCAGGAGCTTCTCCGCCACCTCCTGAGCGGTGGGCGGCTCACCAGGGGAGGAAGGGGCGTCGCTGCCCCACACGAACCGCCGCAGCTCCCTCTGCGAGTGTGGGCAGGGCGAGAAGAGAAAGACGGCGTTAACAAAGCCCTCGGGGGGTCCTTGGCTCTCCGGTGGCTCTCCGGCGGCCGGCCCCGTCCTCCGGCTTCTGCGGAGCGGCTTGGCGGGAGACGCGATCTCCGGGCGGTCCCACTGGAAGTCGAGGAGCGTCTCCTTGAGGCCGTTGTGGGTGAGGGCGGCGCGGGGCGCCGGGCCGGGCAGGCCGGCGGCGGGTCCCCGCGCCCCGAACCGTTCCGTCAGCTCCTCCTCGAAGCGGGCCCAAGCGCCGGGCCCCGGCGGGCGGAAGCCGCCGCCCCGCGAGGCTCCGCCGCGTCCCCCGAGCGAGTCGAAGAACCTGAAGGCCCAGCGGAGGCGGGAGAGGCCGAAGCGGCAGCCCAGGTGGTTGAGGAGCCGTAGGGCTCCGCGCTGCAGCCGCGCCCGCCGGATCGGGCCGGCCGTGTCCAGCAGGAACACCACGCTGTGGGAGCACGCCATGGTGCGCGCCGACCCCGGACCCGCCGCCGCTGCGGGACCCGTCTAGGGCGCGCGCGCCGCCATCGCCCCGTCCGACTGCTGGCGCCTTTCGCTCCGCGCACTCTCATTGGCTGCCGCCGAGCGCCCGCCCTCCCTGCTCCTCGCTCCCCATTGGGCCGCGGCGGCGACAGAGGCGTGACACGCCTGCGCAAAGCTGCGCCCGCGCTGGCGGTAGGAGGAGAGGCGCCGGCCGTTCGAGCGGCGCTCTCCGCTGATTGGCTGGACGCCGCGAGCGTGCGGGGTAGCGCGGCGTGCCATTGGCGAGGGGCCGTGACGA
This sequence comes from Momotus momota, assembly GCA_028565915.1. Lineage (NCBI taxonomy): Eukaryota > Metazoa > Chordata > Aves > Coraciiformes > Momotidae > Momotus > Momotus momota. The sequence continues at coordinate 10,383 of JAOXNV010022804.1, read as the reverse complement.
AAACGGAGCGTGAGGCTGGAGCCCGGCGCGAGCCGATTGGCCGCCGCCGCCAATTTAAAATTTAAAGCCGACAGGCCGCGCGTGGCTATGACGTCACTGAGTTCCTCTCCCTTTCATTGGCTGTGAAGGCAGCGGTACCGAGATGATGTCACCACCGTGACCTCACCGCAAGCGAGTGGGTCTGGGGGAGCCCCGGGAGCTGGCGGACGGCGGGGCGGAGGCGGCGGGCGGGCGGGGCGAGCAGCCTCGCAGCTGAGCTGCAGGAGGTTCTGGGTCCTGCCCCAACCCACTGCGCATCAGGGCGGGCTCCCGCTCGCAGCGGGAGGTCGAGGCCTGCCCGCAAAAGGGCACCTCCGCAGCCCGTTACCTCTGCAGTCCGCGGGCAGGCCGAGCCCAAGGCGGGAGGGACGGGGACAGGCAGGAGCCCTGTCGGTCCCGCAGATCTGTGGCAGCTGTCACTCTAGGGCTTATCCTTCTCCCTGGGTGTCTCCAGAGAACAGCAAGGACAAGTCAGGGCGCGTGTGGGTGAAAAGGTGTAGGGTTGTGGTGCCTGGACAGGGGCTGTGGTTTGGGGCGGTGGAGGACAGACCTTGAGTTGTCATCAACCACCTTGCCCCTGAGCATCGTCGCCCCTGCAGGTCTTGGAGCACAGCTTACCCGATGGGCGTTAGCAGTCGAGGTGTGATCCCAGTGTGGGTGAACTGAGCTGTGCAACAAGGAGCGGAAAGCTCTGCTGAGCAGAGGCGCCTGGATGTCCACAGCACCCTTTCCTCCAGAGCTTGAATGCCCCAGCCCAAACCAGTGTCACCAGCAGCCGGTCGTATTTATAAAGCAACAAAGACAAGTGGGCCATAAACCATTCATTGGGCTTTGCTGGTGATTGTGAACGCAAGTGGGTTTAATGAGCTGGAACATGGAGCTGATCCCCTTGGCTGCGCAGGAGTAACCAGCCACCAAGAGCAAGGGAAGGACACCAGGTCTCCCTGGTTGAAATGGTGGTGGCCGGTCTTGGTGATGCTCCCTGGGGAGCCATGGGTCTCTCCTGGCTGAGGGTTGTTTGGCTCCATGGGACATCTCATGCTGCTTGTCAATGTACCACTCTCCTGTATGAGCCCTGAAGAAGAGCCAACCCCACTGTGCTCTTGCTGCCATTGCCCAGCTGCTGGCATCCGTCCCAGCGGCCCGCTGAGGACACTTAGCAGAGTGTGACCAAAACCTGCCTTATCACCGTCCACCTGGGACCAGAAACAAACCTGGAGCACTGGGGAAGTTTTCCAGTAAAGCCTGGCAGTTCACAACACAGCACTTCCACCGGCTGCTCAAGCCCCTGCTCCTTTCCTGCCCACTCCAGCATATTTGCTTTTGAAGCCCATCCAGCTGTTGGGAAAGTCATCAGAGATGTTGGCTGAGCCCCGGTGACCTGCGTGTTTCCCAGCGTGACGGTCGGAGTCGCTCACACCTCTGCTGCTCGCCGTCCCGCGCTTGCGCTGCTTGCAGAGGCGTTTGCCCTCTCTGCCTGCTCCCCAAGGACACTGACTTCTCCTGTCTCAAACAGAGCCCTTGGGTTCTTTCTGGACAATCATTTACTTGCCAATAAATGTGATTTCTTGGGAGGAAGGAGAAGGCACAAGAAAAATCATTTGTACGTTGGGCTCACATTTGATTGGCACTTTGATCTAGATAGAGGGGGTTTTAACTTTTAAGTCTTGCTTTATTTTCACCTTTTTCCAACATTTCTCTCCAAGCGAGGGCTGAAAAATGGGGAACTGTTTGTTCTCCCACCACAGCAGCGTTCTGTCCCACGCCGGTGGGAAGTTTGTTTGCCATTCTGCTGAGCTAATCAAAAGGGGTTATTTTGGATTGACTTGGATGGTTTGCTTTTAGGACACTCCTCAAAGACCTGCCCAAGCAACGGGCCACCTTTGATCCTGGGTAATGCCCAGTGACTCACTTGTGCTGTGTGAAGGCTTCTGAGCCTCCCCATATCATCATCCTCCAGTGCCCTCTCCACCCTACATGCCTAACAGCTACTGGTAGTGGCTGCTGCTGCTTGGCCCGCTGATTCTGGAGAGCAAGTCAAGCTGGGGAAAGGGCTCCTTGGTGGATCTCCAGGCAGTCAGCTGAGAAGGGAGGCAGCTGCAGGAAGGGAATGGTGCAGCTGGGAGGCTCGGTTGTGCTTCTTGGATGTTGAAAGTCCTCACAGATGGCTTTGGCTTGGATGTGGCATGACTTGGGAGGTCACTGGTGACTGCTGAGGAGGCAGCTTCTTCAGTTCTCTGTCTTAATGCAGGAGAATTTGATCCACCTCCCTCCTGCTCACCAGTGAGCTAGGCAAGCCAGCGTGAGCTCTGGGGCAAATCCAGCCAGGAGCAAGGATCGCTGCCCACTGCCTGTGGGCCGGCCCAGCCTCACATCCTTCCCCTGGAGAAGTTCTGGTATTACCTGGTTTTACCTGGTTCTCCTCACTCCAGTGAATCCTTAGAGCTACCAGGGGATAAAGGATGGAAAGCTGAAGGTGAGCAGGCAGGGACTGTCAGGCCAGCGCCCGCAACACTGCCCATGATGGAGATGGTGCTTCCAATTCTGCATTTCCATGGGCACCTCCAGACCCCTGGGGTCCTTGGCTTTGCGGTCACCTCTTGGAGCCAGCGCAGCACCTTGGCTGTGATAAGATCTGCTGAGACTGTTCACAGTGACCCAAGGAGCCCCTATTCTCTCCTCTCCAGGGTAAAGCTGCGCTGAGGCCTCCAGGCAAGAGGGAGGGATTTCTGTGTGCTTGAGATTTTATATTTACATCTCTGAAGTATTTTTAGTGCTCGTAAAAGTGGGAAACTGGGAGAGACCCAGCTAGGACCAGTACTGTACAACCCTCACCCAGAGCCTTCCCAAGGCAAGAGAGACCTGACCACTGCCAGCCTTAGTCCCATGTCTCCAGAGCAGAAGGACAAACGTACCTGCCCCTCTTCCCTCAGCATCACCTACTGATTTTTTTGGGAAATCTTGCCACTTTTATGGGTGACGGGCCACATTCAGTGGTGGAGCAGGCAAGCATTGCCTCAAGCAGGCACTGCGCTGGCTGACACCAGCACGGAGTTTCCAACAGGGCTTTTAAGCAGTTCAGTATTTGTGACTGGAGCATGAAATCTGCCCCATGTGTCCTGCCACACAGTCAGGTACCTTGTAGGATGAATGCAAAGGGCTTGGTCTGACCCACTACAGGAAGCGCTCTGCCAGCAGCCCTGCAGGCACCTCTTGGGGCATGGCCTCGTCAGCCTTCCCAGTGTCACCCTGGCCCTGCAAAGGGGCCTGCTGAAAAGCTGGGCTCTCAGTGGGCTCTCACGGCATGGGCAGCCAGTGGAGCGTGCCAGCGATGGTGGGGCTGCGGTGGCCAAGTGCTGATCTGCCAGTCGATAAGGAGGGGCAGCGCAAGGCAGCGCAGCAAAGTGAGGCCATCGGGCCAGCGAGAACCATGAGCCGTTGTTCTCAGCCTCCAGACACAGAGGAGACAGCGGGTGGGACAGAGCTGCTGCCTCCTGGGCTGTGCAAGGACTTCGCAAGCTGCCTTATGGGGACACTGCCATTTCAGTGAGACCGTGGATTAGAAAAGCTCTGCAGTTTGGTTTCTTCTGCCAAAGAGTAGTCACAAAGTGTAACTGCTGGTGGCTACGGCACCTTAGCAAGTTCCCTTGTGTTATAAAATACTCCTCTGTGTCTCAGTGTTGCCTTTCTCAAGGTGTCTAAGAGGTGCTCTAGGGTAGGGCTGAACACTGGCAAGAGAACACACAACTATCAACAGTGCTTCTAGCGATGGGGGCTCAGGCATTGTTTAGGGATTTCAGCTTCTTTCTAGCTGGAGATCTCAGCTTTCCTGGTGCTGCAGCTGAGCCTGCCCTGCAGAAACCGTGTGTAACCAGAGACCCAAAACCATAGCGGGTGGGCCCTGAGCAGCATCGCTGGAGGGAGTGCCCGTCCTCAGGACAACAGCAACATCCACTTGCTTTAGGTGTCCCCAGCAGGTGACCCCAGTCCGGCCAAAGCTGGCTGAAGCTCAGCTCATGCAGGACAAGGGCTGGGCAGATGGGCTCAGCCCTGGCATGCATAGGAGGGGAGGAGTGCTGGTCTGAACCCTTGCCGAGACAAGCACGGCTTTGTGGCTTCGACCTCCCAGTGCTCCCTTGGAGCGGCAGGAAGGAGCCCGCACCCCGATGTTCTTCCATGGTCCGGCGTTCACTTGCTGTCCAGGTTCATTTGCTGTCTTAGTCCAGCTGACCCTCCTGGGTCACTTGGTGGTTCTTCTGCCGTACAGAAGCGCTCCTGAGCTGCGCCTCCCCAGCGCTTCCCAAAGCTGCCTCTGCCCTGCAGCCTGCACAGAACCCAAATGAGGCTGGAGAATGATTTTGTGTGGCCGTCAATCTCTTCAAGACCATCCACAGCATTTTTCTGCCATCTGTCATTTTGAGAAAAAAAAAAACCACAACAAGAAAAAATAATGAACTCAAATTATTGCCTAATCAACACAGAAATCAGTGCTGCTTGCTCAGCCTGCGGGCCACAATTAGATGCCATCAGCGAATTTGGGCAGCTTGCCTGGGCTGCAGTCTTTCATCTCTTGAAGACTGACAGGCATCTCAGGGATCTGCAGGCAGAGGAAGGAGATGGGATCCGTTTGAAGGACTTGCCGGGCTCTATGGGGAAAGAGCACACGGTTCAAAACCTTGGGAAAAAAGGAGTATTGTGTTTATATTCATTAACTAAAAGAAGCCCCATACCAGAGGAGGGGATATTTAGGCAGCAGCACTGGAGTCTCCAGCCCTATCTCCAGCGCCATTTCAGTGCTCGTGTTCATGCAGCCTCAGCCCAGCTTGTCTTGCTGGGAGGATGCACTGGGTAAATCATTCAGGGAAATGATGGGACGTGTCACTTGAGCATCCTTATGGACGCACAGCCGAGGGGAGGGTGGCGAGGGGAGCCCCCAGTGCAGGGAGGGAGGGTGCTTAAGGCAGCAGTGGTCAGGGTGCTCCTGCAAGGGGAAGGGAGGGTGTGTGGGGCTGGGCAGAGCAGGGGGCAGGACGCTCAGGCTCCACTCCCCACTCATACTGGCCTCCACATCTACTGGTCCCCAGAGAGGCAGGGCTCAGAGGCGTGCGGAGCAGCTTGGAGGAAGAGTGCCGAGGTCTTTCCCTCCTCCCAGGGAGGAAGGAGGGTGAGAGGAGCAACCCTGCCAAAGCTCTGAAACGTGATCCTGCCGCAGGCACCTCCCTGGGCCCCACCTTGCCCTTTCCGACTTATATATGTCGGCGGCCTTGGGCCGGTGCGGAGGACGTGGGCTCACTCGGTGTGCCGGGCCGCCGGGGATCCCTGCGGATGGAGCGGCCGAGACACCAGGGCATGGCGAAGAACACGTACATGCGCTGGCGGCTCCCACTCGTCTGCCTCCTCTGGGAGGTGGCCATGATCGTCCTCTTTGGGGTCTTTGTGCGCTTCAGCCCCGAAGCCGATGCACACTGGGAGGAAGAGAAGAGAGAGATGAACCTGACCAGCGACATAGAGAACGATTTTTACTTCCGATACCCGTGTGAGTATTTGGGAAGCCTAGTCCTGGTGAGGGCTGGTCCCCATCCCATCCATGCCATCCCAACCTGTCGCATCCATCCCATCCCATGGCAGAGCCTGTCAGAGACTGGAAGGTTGGGGTTTTGCCTCGAGGCTGGTTTGGGGTGCATGAAAGAGCAAAAGAAAAGCCTGGTGGCCCTCCAGTGCTCTTGGGGCTCTGTCAGCAGGGTACCCTGATACCAGTATGTGACGTCTTTTTTCCAGGAATGGGGCTGACGTGTTCCCCGCACCCTGGAAGTTTCGGCTCGCTGCCCCCTCCCTCAGCTCTAGATCAGAGCAAGCTTTTCTGTGCATACGGAGGAACGGCTGTCGAGATCCTGTGACATCTTCCTCCCCTTCCTACGTACTCCCCCTCACTAGTAAATTACCCTTTAGCTACTGGCATTTCGATGCAGGAGTCCTCCCAACCTGCCAGGTTCCCAGGGCTCTTGGGTCGTATTGCCACGGGGGTTATTCGGGTGGCTAAAGCCCTTCTGGCCAGATGGTGCTTTTGGCCAGCTTTGATCTCCAGGGCTGGTCATCTCTGTGAGCCACGCAGAACAGGCTGCTTCTGTAGGCAAGTGTTTCCAAGGAAGCAACAGGCCTGAGTCATGCATCTATTTAGAACATTTCCATTAAAACCACCTGCTAAATCAAAGGAGCTATAGAAACCTGTAGCTGCTGAGGATTAGCTAGTTCAGGAAAGGATTTGCTTACAGAAACCCGCCGCTCGGCCGGCGCCCGGGCTAGTCTACGGCCATGGCTGCCCTGGGTTTTCCCTCCAGATCTGCCCTGGGCACTAACCCTACACAGGTCGGCATGAAGTGGCAGTGGTGCCTGAGGGCTGCTCTTGTCACTGGTGTGCTGGCATCCAAGAGCGAGCATGTAGGAGCTAAAGACGTGACGTCTCTTCTGTCTTCATAGCCTGCCCTTGCTCCTCAGTGCCAAATATTCCCCCTCAAATGGCTGCAAGGATTCACACAACCAAGCCAACCTACGAGCAACTGCTTCTCTCAGTTTAGTTTTGAATTATGTTTCTGTTTCAGACCTGAGGAAGGGCTCACGTGTCCAAAAGCGCAGCTTTTTTTTCTGTTATCTAATCAGAAATATTCCTTCTCTGCAAAGATGGACAAACACATAGAGGCAGCCAAGCCCTGGCATTTTGATCCCTGCGTCCATCCAGTGCAGCTCAGGAGAGAGTGGGATGGTCAAACACCTAAGGATCATTTGTATTAACGTGCCTGCCACCGCTGCTGTCCGTCAGACCTGTCTTCAATGGCAGTGGGATAGGAGTGACAACTGAGAGGTCCTCCAAGCCCAGAGGTGCTTGGAAAGGCAGGCAGAGGGAAATCTATGCCTGATTGTGTCAGTGGTGCCCATTGCCAGGTCCAGTCAGTGTGACAATTCCTTCTCATTTTGAATCACACATTGATCCTTCCTAACGGGTGACTCATCTGCTTGCTAGGAAAAAGGAATGAGATTCTTGAGCACATGTGCCATTCCCAAAGACCAAGCACTTCCTTGTGATTGTGATGACAATTGTCCTCCCACAAAAGCAGGGTCACCAAACCTTTAGGGCATGGCAGCACCTGGGCTGCCTCTGAGCGATGCCAATGTTATTCTTCCCAAGGGAAAACAAATACAAGGGTTAGAAAAATACTTTAGACTGGGTGCAGTTTGAAGAAAGACTTGCTCTTCCTCCTGAGTTTGTACAAAGTCTAGCACACAGTGGGGATTCTCCGTGTTTTCAGAGGGTGCACAGTCCGCAGCTTTAACTCTGACCTGTGTATTTCTGCTTTTAGGATGAAAGTGGGAATATATAATGCAAATGGAAGCAGATAATTCTAGCTGTGTATTGTGCTGCTTACGCTGGAGAAGGAAAGTGGGGAGAATAAATACAGCTGCAGAGGGAGAGTCTGTGGGATTGTATAGTGAAACCAGAGTTAGGAAGACCGGTTCTTAGGACATGCAGAGAAGTGCATTTAAAGTGACCTCTGCTGAACAGTGCCAGCCGCAGAGCTCACCTCCTCCCTTTTTTTGAAATGATTGCATAGGCATGGGGGGCATTTTAAAAAACAGATCAACTTGTCTCTGCAACAATGCACTACATTGCTGGGCCCTGTCCAAATCATCCTTAGACAAGTTGTAAGATCTTGCAAAGCACCAAAGGATGAAAGCCACGGGCTACACTTCACCCAAATCCTCACCAAGCCCTTCATGGAAGCAGCAGGTACAATCCCACCATCCCTGCGGGAGCAGATCTGAGGCTGCTGGATTTCAGCGGAGGTTGAGGGTAGAGCAGATTCTTAGTCGCTGAATTTCCTTTGCCCTGAGCTTATGCCTTTTCTGAGGTGCACGGGCATTGCTGGTTATAGTGGCTACAACAGTTTGTGTGCCGGGTATTGCAGAATTTGCCGGCGTAGCTCTGTCAACACCGTGTTTACCTGTTCTACAGGGCAGGTTTGCTGGTGGGAGTCTTCCAGCAGGAAATCCCAGCCTTGGGTCTCCTGCTCTTTTCATGGGTAGAGTGGCCTCCAGTGCGAGGGATTACATGGTTCAACTTGTAAGTATGCAGCATTTCAGCTCGCTTAATGGCAAAGCCACGCTTATCTGATAGAAACATGTAGCATTAAAAAGTACAACGGGTTTACTGCACTGAGAAGTTCTTTCAAGAGGCTCAAGCAGGTTTGGTTTCCCTGGGGGAAGGGCATCTGAGGGGCTTGAGTTAGCAGGTCTGAACATTTGTGGGAAGAACTGGGTCTCTCTGGTTTAAGTACTCAAAATCTCACAAGATGGGATCCTGGTTTCAAGGCTATTATGCCACTGGGTTAAGCGGCATTTCAAATGTATTTGTAAACTTCCCTTGTTCTTGTATTCTTCTTCCTCTGAGCCATCAGCAGGACCCTGCGTTGGATGGACCTACCTCAAATGACCATTCCTACATTTTTAACAAAACTTCACTGTTCATTTTATGTGGCATTTTCTCAGTTTTTTACAAAAGGGGGAAAAATAATCTGAAAAGAAAAATGTTTTCCTATGCACACTCCACTTGTCTCCAGCCTTCTCTTGCACGTAGCTTTTAAAAAACACTTTTTCCTTTCATGACCGAGCCTTTTAACCAAAAGCCAATTTCCAAAAGAATTACAAATGTGGGGACACTGGACAAGCACACGTTTTCTCTTGAATCCCCCCCTGCTGTCACTATACAGTTAGTTTCCTTTCACCACCAAATTCAAATGGCATTTGCAGCCCTGCTGTCCTCACAGAGCTGACGGTCCCTTCCCTCTGCACAGCTTTCCAGGATGTTCACGTGATGATCTTTGTGGGCTTTGGCTTCCTCATGACGTTCCTCAAGCGTTACGGCTTTGGAGCTGTGGGTTTCAATTTCCTCCTTGCTGCCTTTGGGATCCAGTGGGCTCTCCTGATGCAAGGCTGGTTCCACTCTTTCAAGAGCGGGAAGATCCTCATTGGAGTAGAGAAGTAAGGAGAAGGTGGGGTCTGGGATGCCACTTCTTGACTGGCCGGTGGAAGTGCTGGGACAGGAGCTGGCAGCACCTGTCCCTCTGTTACGTGCAAATGAGTCTCTAAAACGTCTTCCCTCCACATACCTCCACTTGCTTTCCACCTATTAGCCCAAGGGTACCTGCCATTATGGTGGTACTGCTCAATGGGAAAAGTGAGACGAGTGTCACCCCTTAGCCCCAAACCAAGCACCATGGACACCAGTGCTGAGAACACTTACGATCCACAGCATTTAAATAAACCGGGGGGAAGCATCTTTCCTGGTCTGTATGTAAGGATGGGAGGAAGGTCAGTGGGAAATCCAAGGCTGTCTCCTAATCACCTGTTCATCTCTGGGTGGGATGTCTAGAGATGGGAGTGGATGAGGGTGAGTTACAGAAGAGTATTTCCTTATTAAATCACAGTTTTGCTACTCCTTTTCCAGCCTGATCAATGCTGATTTCTGCGTGGGCTCTGTGTGCATTGCCTTTGGGGCCATCCTGGGCAAAACCAGCCCCATACAGCTCCTCCTCTTGACTTTGTTTCAAGTCACGCTCTTCGCCGTGAACGAGTACATCCTCCTCAACCTGCTTCATGTAAGGCTTTAGGCAGCACCTGCTTGGTTCTGCTCCTTCCTGTGTCTCTCCAAATTGTCTCCCTTTGCTATGGCTCCGCCAAACCACTGCCTTCAGAAGCATTTGAAATGCAAGAATTCAGACAGAAAAAGTGGACAGATTATGAAGGAGGGGTCAGCGGGTGGTAGTTCCCTGGGAAGGAAGATCTTCTGGAGTTTTACACACAAACCTGGCAATACAAAAGCACTGGGTCCCTCTGACGTGGCTCCTGAGGCAGACAAGGAGTCCTAGTGCAAAAGACCAATCACTCTCTTCATGCCTGAGATTTCCCTCTCATCTGTTTTCCCTGCTGGAAAATGGGTATTGTAGAAGGAAATCAAGTGACGAAGAGGATGAGATGTCTGCAGAGAGGGCTTGGAGGGATGGGAAGCAAACGAGGTCCCAGAAGGGCTGAGTGCACTTGGAGCCAACTTGGCTATTCCTGCAACCCGCTTGTCACTGGGGCAGGTCAGAAACTCTCCTCTGCTTCGATGCCTTCCAAGGGGAAGCTAAGAGGAATGCCATGGCCATGAGAGGGACCAAGTGAGGGGGATAGGTAGCAGAACCAGAGCATTTTTGTTCACTTCTTCCCATGACTGAGTGCAGGCTGGAAGGACAAGTGGGCAGACAAGCTGGGCGTGAATACAAATCGCACCTCAGTTCCAGAATGAGGGGC
>JAOXNV010022801.1:96313-106763 GCA_028565915.1 Momotus momota | reverse complement strand
CCTGCATGAGTTTCACTGTATGTTTTCTGCTGATGGCTGCCTCCTTTTTGTTGGGCCATGTAGTTAGCAAAACAATGAGCTTTAGAGACACTTGTTATAATTTCTTTTTCTCTGGGAAGCCTGAAAGAAATTGTTGGGTTTTTTTTGTGGGGCTGGTTGGTTTGTTTGGTTTTCACCTAGCAGTGTAACTACTACTTTTGTCTTGGTAAAATAGGTAATCATATGCTCTTTTCTTTGAGGTTATGTTAACTTCTAGTATGTATTGAAAGCTAGTTTTCACACTAAGGCTGTCAGGTTAGTGGTCTAAAACCTACAGTACAAGGAAAGGGCAAGTAAGTCATTGCAGTAGCTGTGATGTGGAAAAAATGTTGTTTAAAGTGATTACCATTTTAAATACTTTAGACTTCTGTGTTAAATTTGATGATGTGGGACATAATTAATAGAACTTTAGAACTACTATGATATTGTAGCATTTCTAGCTTTGACAAGCAGGATTTCTTCCTCTTCAGTTCTCCCCCAGTTGTCTCTCTTCTGTCTCTATGGATGCCTAGACCTGTGAGGCTATAGATGTAATGGAGAAGAACACTATGGATTTGATGCTTATTTATTCGTTAAATACAAGAACTGCAGGTCATCCAATTAAATCATCAGGCAGTGTGCTTAAAAAGCAGTCCAAAGGAAGTACTTTGTGCTGTAACACAACTGATGTATCAAAGTTGTTTGCCCAGGATACTGTAAACAAAAAAATCTAAGTGAGTTTAGAAGGGTAGTCATGGAGGATACCTCCAGTGGACAGAAGGTCATTGCTTGAGCAGGTGAGCACTGGAGGACCATTGCTGGTTACAGGTGTTTTTTTTGTTAGGGTCTGAATCTAGGAGGCTACAAATAGAGACAGTATAGTGAGAAATGTGGTGAGGTCATTATGTGGGAAGCAAAGCTGGAGCAATAACCAAATGTCAAGATAATTAATGTAAATTTTGCTCTTTTGAGTGGTTTTTGTCTTTAAGAAAACTGAAGAACACTGGTGGTGTGTGAAGGTACTGATATTTTTGGGTTATAGAAAAAGAGATGTCATTTTGTAGGTCTGAGAAATAGTATGCAAGTAGCAGCAGTATGGACATGCAGACAGAGAAAAAATATCTTTTAGAGCTAAATCCTGTGAAATTACCATGGCACATGAAGCATATTGTGGTCTAGTTAGTAGGGCACCATATTAAAGATTAACCAAATGTGTCAGTGTATGTTCAAATTTTATTAAAAATTCTAGTGCTGTGCTGTAATGGGTGGTCAGTAACCAAATAGGAGACAGTTTGTTAAAAAGCTTTCTGTTCCTGTTTTGGTAATGCTAACATACCTCATGCTTTCGTTGTGAATTTCTCCAATCAGAGCATGTCTGAAGAAACTAAAACCTGATATTATTGTGTTCATTATGAATTTTTTGAGTTTAAGATATTCAGAACTTAGTATTTCCAGTATGTTTGGAGAGAATATTCCAATTATAACTCAAAATTTCATCAGAAACTAGCAGGAAAAATTAGTCTTGCCTTCCCCCAAATGACATGGAAAAACTAGAGTTTTATTCTATGTTCTTTCGTCTCTAGAAGTAATAAAAGCTGTAGGATTTAGCTTTTCTGTTACTTAATGGGAGTAAAGAAATCCCTGCTGCCGCTGCATTGGGGGGGAAAAATGTATGCTTTATTGCCCGATGAAATGCCATGAAAAATATGTTGTAATGACATTAAACTGTAAGATTTACATACATTGTGCTCCCATCCCGTGGAGCTCTGAAACTTAAGTGTAACTTTTTGTATAGGCAAGTTCTGGAAAAGGTTAAAAATAGAGCTTTGTGCATGTAACTAACACAGAAATGAAAAAAATTGACCATATTTTAAAGAGCAGGGTAGAGCAGGAGAGGGTAAACATTTTAGACTTCAGGTGAAAAAAATTTTTGTCGGTTAAATTGACAGATTTTTAACTCATGTGAGTGACATACCTGGAGCAATGCACACCTAAAAGCTGCTAACACTGACAGCCCTAAAAGCTCTACTGGGAAAAGAAAGGGATATGTTTCTACATTTTAAGTCATTAAGAAAAAAAGAAACTAAATCCTTCAGTAAAAACTTCGTTGCATATGAATAACAACTTCTGTAACATGACTCAGAGGGTGGTAAGAAAGCTGTGAGGAAAACTAATGAGGGTTAACTACTGATGGGGGTAGGTAGACGACAGTCTTTGGAAATGTACTTATCTAGAAACGCTGGAATGGAAGAGATGAGAGAATTTAAATTGTGGGTCCTTCTGTGTAAGCACTAGCCCAGGCTTCTGGAAAACATGACTACCAAGACCTAGAGGGGAAGGAGCTCAGAGGATCTTTGTGCGGGAGCAGCTTAGCAGCAGCATCCTAAGTTGAACTGCAGTCTTCTGTGTCTCTTCTTAACTACTTGAGCAGAGCCCCTGTGCTGTGGCATCCCAGCCAAGCCTCTGGCTTGGATAGCAATGTGGCTTGGCTAGAAACCTGCTCAGAAAAAAAAAGAAAAAGTAAGGAGTCAGGCTGCCAGTGGAATGATCCTGTATTGTTCAGGTTGCCAGAGTGTGCCAATTTTTGTCGTTTAATGCTTGACACGAAAGCTGTTGGCTGGGGCAAAAGCGAAAATCAGATAAGTTCCAAGATGGTATGTCAGTATCTCCACTAAAAACTAGGGATCTGTGTTCTCCAGAGAGATACAGATATTTCTTCTGATTGGAATACTGAAGTAATTGTTCTAGGAAAGCATACATGATTGTGGGAAGCTTGATGCAAAAAGAAATCATGGTCAGGTGTCAGACTACTAAACAATGTGTATTCCACCATTACTCTCCAGTTCATTCAAGTGTAATCGATCCTACTGCAAAGTTTAGTGAGCAAGCAGACAGAATAGCTCTGCTGGAAAGCAGGCTTGGTCCTGGCTTAGTAACAGAAGTTAATCAGTAGAAGAAACTGAAAAACTAGCTGAACAGGTTTTCCAGGATGCAGTGTAAACTGAGAAAAGGAAAAATGAATAGGAGGGTTGTCCTGGGAGTGGGAAGGACAAAAGAACTGGAAATGCAAACCGTCAGTGTTTTATCATGCACAGAGACTGGGTGATATGCGGTAAGATATTTAACCCATACACTATAGTATTAGTACACAAAGTGTGTAGATGAATATGACATACCAGGCAGAGGGGAGGAATCTGGCAGAGGGCATCAGTGATGTTTTCCTTGCATGGCAGCCAGGGTTACAAGAAGGGTGACACCTGCAAGCTGTGCCAGCAGGAGAGAGAAGGTGAGCCCTTTACTACTGGGTTGCCATTGATGGCACAAGGAAGAGTGAAGAAGAATTTATATAGCCAGCAAGGTCCTGAGCCTGCTGTCATCCTCAAATGAAAGAGCTGAAGCCTACAGAAAAGGTGGCAGGGCTGTCAGATGAGGGCCACTCAGTCAGTTCTGCTGTATAGCATTTGGAAATTCAGTAAAATTGGAAAAGGTGCTACCAATGGGGGCAAAACTACTTATTTGGATTCATCCTTTCTGTTGGAAAAGTGTGGCTCCTCATTCATGCTTCATACAAAATGCTGAATGTGTAATCCTGATAGATTTGTGGAAAATCCACTTCTACTGAAAGGGTTCAAATGGAGACATGGTATGTTTTCTGTCAGGAACTGGAAATTTGTTGCTCTAAGGCAGGTGACTTTCCTTTAACTTTGGAGATCACAAAGGGATGGATAAGGAAAGTTTGAAAAGGAGGTTACAAACTACATCATGAGCTTCTAAAATGGTATCCAGTTTTGTGGAGTTCCAGTGAACTTCTGTGGGAATCTTTTCTCTTTTTCCCTTTATTTTAAGCAAAATGTGACAATTCTTATTCGATCAGTCACTCGATTTCTATTCAACACTTCAATAGTTAACTTCTCCAGAATACTGTTTTGCTGAACAAGTGTCTACATCATGTGAGTAAGGTCTATTTGTATAAGTGATACCTAGAACTGATGGTATAAAAAACACTAGTTGTACACAAAACTTAATCTCAGTTAGTGGAAATAGTCAAGGTAACTCATGCTGCAGTTGGGATTAAGCAGAAAAATAAGGGAAAAAACTTGACACTAGCCAATTATTTGATATCAGAAAATCAACTGGTATCAGTTTTTTAAAGAAAATGCTGAATTCAAAACTATACACCAATATATGCACTTGCACACTTTGACGGGCTAAGCACCGCTTGCTTTTGACAAGGTGTGAAGTGTAACGGATTGACAGAATGAACAGTTCTTTAAAAAGCAGCAGCTTCGTGCTTTATACTGAGTTTGTAGCGTAAAAGAAGGGTTTGTATGCTAGTGCTTAACTAAAGATATGAAGGTGGCGGTGAATGGAAGAATAGCCTGACAGTGACCTTCATATAGCCTTGGACTGTGGAAAGCATTGAAGTGTCAGGCAATAGGCCATGCAGTGACACCACACACCAATGTAAAGTAAGTTTTTCCTCTGGATACTTCTTTTTAAAGAGTGAAATAGTGATCCATATCAGAAGTTTTAAATTGACCTGTTGAGTTCCTATTAACTCTCTAAATAAGACACAAAATAGTTTCTTGGTCTATTTGAAAAGGACTCATTGGACGTTCATTATTTCTCTTGGGAAACATGTAGGTCACTTGGAGGATTTGCTTTTTCACGGCTCCTTGATGTTGCTGAGTTGCATGGAGATTTTCCTTCATAGGCATAAAAGACCATTAATAAAGCAGTTTTTGTGTGAAGTCTTGTATGAAAGGAATATAATGAACACATCTTTTTCTACCATTGATTCTTCTACTGCCTTAAATTTGAGTGCTGTTAGCAAAAGAAAAGTCTGCAGTTCTTTTCTAAAGTAAGACTACAGGTTAAAACCCCAAAATCTTACCCACTAACCTATGGTCTTTCCAAGCTGGGTAAGAAATTAGGTGATGAAGCTGAACATTTGGAATGACTTTTTTTGAGCCATTTCTGTGCTGTGTCAACAAAGGAGTGAAGATGGATTATTATGCACACAGGGCAGTTGCCAGGATGCAAGAAGGCAAATCAATGAAATCAAAAAGGTGCAGGGCAGAAAAAGACAGAAATTAGTAGAAGAAATACAAAATAGGTAATCCTTAATGATGAAGAAAAATGGAAAGTGTTAGAAATGTCAGAGGGAGCTAACTAAGTTCTGCAAACATCAGTCATAATTCCTTTAGTAAAAATGTATATTGAATAAATTTGGGAAAATGACTGGGAACGTGTTGATGAAATGCAGTAAGACAAAGCTTGAAGGCATCTTTAATAGAGAAGTGGGATATTTTGCACAAAATTCATACAGCAAAAACAGAATAAAATTCGGAGTACGAAAGGTGAGGCTTTGTACTTGCGTGATTGTAATCTGGTAGTGACAGTCTATTAAAGCATTAAAGGAGAATAGCCTGACTGGAACAGAAGTTATTATAGAGAATTCTAGAATTTGCTACAGGTGTTCCCTGTAGAGAATGAAGCAGTAATGGCATTGCACATTGCAGTTAGGAGACTTCTTCAATCTCACTTAGAGAAACTTATGCACTGTTACTTCAAAAGGTTGCTCATTTACACAAGGATAGAGATGACCATCATAATATGTAGGAGTTTTATTTCATATACTCACATAACCTTGTAGAAATAATAGGATTATATGTCTCTAATGTACAGATGCATTTAAACATATACTGCAAGAGAGAATAGAGATGAGAAGAGAGAATAGGGAACTTTTCTAGTCTGTATATATGACAGCATAAGCTGAATGTGATGCCTGTTTTTTTGATGAACATGCTGTAGTACATGTTTTTTTCCATGGTTTGCAAGAAGCAGGTTGAAAATAATAGGAACACAGAAAACATACCAGTAATGATATGGGTTCCACTAATCTGCAAATGTACATTGGTACTGCTTTTTCTGTATTTAATTGCAAAATTAAAAACAAACATGATGATCTTTTTAACACTGGAAATTTAGAGAATTTTACCCTTTAGCGAAGTCACGCTTGTGCTCTAGTTTGAGGGCAGGGGATAAATCTAGCTATCTGAAGACTTCAGCCCCTTACAACAATCACTTTTGGCTTGTGTAGTTGCAAGTGCTAGAGCTGCACTTCGAAAAGCCATAGGCATGGACATAGCATTCAACAGCAATGAAGGAAAATTGTGTAGGTTTTAATTTGGTTTCAATCAGGATGTGATTAGGGCTGAAATACTCAGAATAAGTTGAAGCAGGGTCCACTTTTTCAAACTGCTGTTTGTTCTTTAGCATCCACACTGCATACTTCAAACAATATGAGGTTTAAGTTGATTGACTGAAGTGTTGATTTGATAAAGTACAATAGAAAATGAAATTACAGGCATCAGAAGGCATTTAGGCACCTTTAACCATTAAGTGAGTTTTAACATAAGCCTGTAAGATAAAAATAGGAGAACATGAATAGAACAAAAGCAATTGGTATTTGTTGAGGGGAAATAATAACTAGAATTGAGGAGCCAGAGTAGACATGTATTAAGATGTGCCATAACAGCTAGGATGGAAATACGAAATAACAAGCAAGAAAGCAATGGCATTTAAGGAGGATTGTTTTTTGGTAGATGCTTTTAGCTGACTATTTACATGTTAAATGTTCTGCTGAACTGCTACCTCTGTATTGAGGACTGCCAAACTGGGAATGAAGCGGAATGAATTTAAGAAAAAGATAAGTTCCTGGTGGGAAAGCGATGATTAGAATTGTTAAAACACTCCTCAAACAAATATATTGTACTAACATAGGTCTATGGTATAAGGTTCAATTGTTCTGCTTATGATGTTCTCGCAGACTCCTACAGTGGAAGGAGGTACGTGAATACAGCAGCTTAATGAACAGGGAGAGGAAGGAGATAAATATCAGGGCAAGCACTGTTGGTGTGCTGAGAAACTAATTACATCTGGAGGTTTGTAATCCAGAATGGTAAAACTCTGAACTAGAGAATGCTGGATAGCCGTAACAGATGTGCTTTGTACCGGGATGTACAGGAAAGGAACCGAAACCATCAAGGTATGGGAAAGGGCTATAGCCATATCTATCTGAGAAATGAAAAATGGGAATATAGTTGTCAGAAATGGAAGTATATAATGTGTAAGGGACAGATCAAGAGAAAATAGAGGAGGTTGCTTGAAATACAGCCCATTAAAAGTTAAAGACTTCATGGTTAGTTAAATTACTCTAAATTACTGAAAGATTAAGAACCATGTTTAAGCTGAGTATTTGTCTTTTGCACAAATACATTAACTATAGCCAATTAAATTTGCCTAATCAAGCTTAACAATGCTACATGCTGTTTCTCATTAGAAAGTCACTATTTTAAAAAAAATTGCTACTTGAAATGTAATGGTAAAGAGATTCTGTATGGATCTCCAAGGGTGCAGCCATCTGACTCTCTGGCTTAAGAGTGAGTTGATGTCATTGCCTAGGATTTGTCCCAGGCAAAAGATATTTTTGCTGTTCTTACTTTATTTCTACATCTGAAAAGCATAAGGAAAAGAACATCTGCTTTTTCTAAAACTATCAAAGTGATCAAAGTGTCGCTTGAACACTTCTGTTCATGTTGAGTAGAACCAGGGCTGGTACTCCAGTGTTCTTATGGCAGATAATACTTAAGCCTCAGAATAGAACTCAGCTTAAAATATGAGGGCTGGACAAATACTGCAAAACCTAGTGGGAAATCCAGAGGAGGAGTAATCCAATTTAGGATTTCTGAGCTGAAATGAGCATGATTTAAGATGATACAGAAGTTACAGTCCTTTTAAAAGGCATGGGAATTATTATGGTCTTTAGTTCAAGGTCTCCCATGGTGGACACTTACAGGTTAAGACTTCAGGATGTTTACTAATGGCCTGAGACATGACCTTGCTTCCCAAGATCATGCTGAGTTGAGGAAAGATCTATCTATGCTTATTGCTGAAATAAAACTTGCCAGAAAGGCAAGTAGCTTCTCAGATATTCTTCAGAACTTTTACTGTAAATATGTAGTACTTAGTGATGAAGTCAGCAAAACTGATGATACCTGCTCTCTGTGTTAGGAATGCATCCGTGTTACTTCCCAGCCCCACTGTACACAACTACTCCAAGGATTGATTTAATAGCTCCTGTGAAGCAGGCTGGTGAAGGGCAGGGGCAGATCTGTCAGGAGCAACCCACTGCTCTTTGCTTGTGTTCTGTTTATTCAGAGTGGGGAGGAAGAGGGATGTCTTCACATTTTGTCACAGCAGACTGGATACTCCCTGGTGTAAGTGTTCAAGTCTGTGAGCAGTCCTTTCAATTTGGTGATAAAGACAAGGAAGTGTTTTAGGGATCTGTGATAGTAAACTGCTCCCTGTGCCTCTTCAGGGATCCCTTTATTCTCTATTGTGCATGGCTACAGGGGATGGAGGGAGCTGAGGCCCCAGAGCTGACCTTGTTGGCAGGTGTATGAGTAGCACCTACCTGGGAAAGGCGGTCCCAATGGGAGACTGGATTTTAGGAAGATGGCAGCCAGTCTCCATAATTTGGTGTAGGAAGGATACACAAGAAGGGCTTTCATAGCCATTTATTTGAACAGAAAGCAAATTTATAAGCAGTGACAGTAGCATAAATTAGCACCTCAGCTTCCTAAAATCATATATTACAGTCTGTCCTGACTAATATTTTTATTTCTTTAAGCATCAAGTCACTCTTTCAGTTAAAGAAAAAACCAAACAACAAAATCCAGACTAAACCCTGTCCATCTTCACCCACTCCAGCACAGTCTGAAGATGTATCTTAGGTTGGACTCTACAGAGGAAATAAATATGTGGTTCAAAAGGCTAGTAGGTGGGAAATGCTTCCTCTCTCTCAGTAGTTGCAAGCTTCTGTTGTTGTGGCAGGTGTTACTAGAGCTGATACACTAACCCTAGCAAAAACATCCTTGGACTAGGAGGACTTAGCATAGAGCTGAGGGGAGGTATGTTACCAAAATAACTTCTGACACTAGAAGATGGAGCCACTAAACAAATCATCCATGAATATGGTGCATGTCCCTTTTCAATACATCTACTTCTCTAGTCCTGCATTTTGGAAGAAGCCTGTCTGAAGCTATGCTCGCTGACCTCAGTAACCCTTTCTATCCTATTCATTCAGTGGGAATCCCAAGACTATAGTGAAGAACAAACTGAATAAAAAGATCAGGGGTCACACAAGTGTCCAGAAACAACTGAAAGGTGGAATCTGAATCCTAAAATACAGCCTTCCTGAATGAGTTTGGAGCACAGGGCTCCATCAGATAAGGTGCACAAATACATTCTCAATACCTAAGAAGAGGAGCAACATTAATGTTTTCAGCCATGCTCCTGGTTACACAGCAAGCATCTTCATGTGTGTGAGCACTAATGGACAGTACTTTAGGTAGTACCTAAGTGAGCTGCAAAAATTAAAAATTAATATTTTAGCAATTAATATTTTTCTAGTATTCTAAAAGTTAATGAAAGAGCAGGATATGTTTCTTCTGAGAAAAGAGTAATGCTTACTTTTTAAGATTTTGACAGAGAAATGAGAAAATAAATGAGCTGGACATCAGAATTATTCATGAACTTTAATTCCAAAATGATTCTTGTCCCTTTCCGGAGAGACAGACCAACCTTTGAGAACGTCTAATCTGTTTTCAGTTGCCAGTCCTTGAGAGTTTGCATGTCGTAGTGTTGGGAAAACAGAGTGTTTACTGCCTGTCAGTTTTATTTTAGTCCGTTTTATACGTTTGCACAAGCTTACAGTGAAAAACCTCGCATTTTATTCTAGCAAAAAAAGGATTACATTCTTGATTACACAGATTAGAAAATGCTGTCCTTTTTGTATTGTGAGTAAAATCATCACCTGAGGCTCGCCTGTGGATCTAGTGAGAAAATGAATCATTTCCTGACCTTTTCCCTGCTTGCCGGACTGATGGATGCTGGTATTTTTCCATGACTATTTTTCTGCAATATAAAATTGACACAAAACTTTTGACTATGCTTGAGTTTCGGTGATGTCACTGGGATTCTCTGGTAGCCTCTTGCAGTAGAACTAAAGATGACCATCCTACCACCTGTGGATGTGATGTCCCCTCCTCAGCCTGTCCAGATGTCTAGACCTCAGTGATCCTATAATGCTTTGGGATCATTATCTTGGTGCAGTTCTTCAGTATTCTTGCTTATAAACCCCCTAAATCATTTCATTGGAGCCACTGTATCAAAATGACTCTGCTGACAGCAGTTGTGAATCGATGATAAGCTCAATTGAACCTTCGAAGCAAAACAAAGTCTGCTAATGTGGCAAAAAGTCAAATGAGCCAAGAATTGTTTATTGGCAATTAAAAGCTTAAACTAGGCCTATAATCTGTACTTTTCATGGAAAGCACTGCAGGTCATACCAAATGAAACACTTGTT
>JAOXNV010022801.1:0-87616 GCA_028565915.1 Momotus momota | reverse complement strand
AAGATGAGATGTATGATAAAATAATATTTAAAATTAAGTGTTAGTTATTGTTACACTGGTTGGTTTGGTTTCTGGAAGATTATTAGACAAAAGAACCGAATCTGCTGTACAATAAGAGATGTACCACGCGGCTCACAAATTGTTAATTATAACAGCAATGCTGTAGTGTCACAATGCTGTAGTGTCAGCTGTCTTTCTAAAAGAAGGTAAATGTGGGAAGAAGTAGCAGCATGCCAAGCATCCCTTTGGATATGAAAGGGGAATCAGTCTCTGACAAACTTTTGAGAGTATTTGCTTGGCGTACTAGTGAATGCCAAGCAGCGTTTGAAAATTGTTTGCTTCCATAGCAATGAAAACCTATGCCCCAGACAAATGAGAGCTATAAAACTGGAGCTGGGCTACCATTCTAAAAGTAGCCCTCTGAAGACAGACTGCAGTTGAGTTGGTCATTTGTTTCCATGGCTAAGGGATGTCTCAAATGGAAATGATAGCTGGAGCTAGAGATGAATGTTGGCTGTATATTTAGGTTCCTCCTAATCGAAAAAGCACTTTGAGGCACTTCTGTAATGTTTCCAAGTTGTGATCAAGAACTCAGTCCCTTGTATCCTAGAATAAATGCAGCCTTAAGCGTGCCCAGTGTTGAATTACCTGGGATAGCCTGACAAGCAGAGCACGTGTCGTTTACATGAGCTGTTTCTGGAGAAACATGAGTTTTGAAGAAAAGAACTTTGGCTGCTTGTTATCTAAGAAAATGAGAGAATGAGAGGGCGGAGGAGCTTTCTCACTCAACTATGACAGTGGGTGCATCAAATGCCAAGATGTGGAGCTAGATTACACCAGGTGTCCATGAATAAAACCCAGTGGTTTAATTCTATTATTTCTTGAGGTAGTTAATTGGAAAAACCCACTATTAGCAATTGACATAAGTGTACTATCTAGACAAAGAAAATGAAGGAACTGCCCAAGTTCAGTCTTGGTTTCTGAAAACCACTGTCCATGTGAAACCTTTAAAACAACCTCCTTTGCCAGTTAATAAGGTGGGTTTCACAGTTGTCAGTACATCTTATAGCAAGGTTAGTTATTGTTCTGCTATGTTGCTACACCTGAACCTTGTGTTACACTAGATCTTTCTCTTCATTTAGTCTGACAAGTTTAATAGCAATGCAGAGCTTAGTGTATCATACCCCTTGATGAGAATATAATACTGTCTTACAGGAAAGTAGGTCCCAAGGAAGTTGCTAATGACAGAAGTAAAATACCGATGTAAGTCTGTAGATTTTTGTTCTATTATACTACTATGCGTGTTGTATATGTGCTAATGAGATGCTGGATGACAGCAAATTGCAATTGCAGAATGTTACATGGTTAAACAAGCAAATTCATTTCTAACTGAAAAATACGAAGTTCTTTTTGTTGGCGAAAGATACCACCTTAGCAACTGCAGGAAAGAATAATTTTAGATTAAAGAAATAGAGAATCATTCAGACTCACAGAAAAGACGTGTAGTTAAAATTTCTTGGGAATAATTCCTGCATCCTCACCTCTATTTCTCACTGTTTGAGCTGGCTGTTTTCAAGTGATCCTTAGCAATTTGTAATCACAAACTCTTCCATAACACAGCAGTTACCCTTTTTCTTTTCCGCAGCATTAGGGGAATATAGTTTCAAAACTCAGATTTCAAAAAAAAAGTTTAACTATGAATGAGCATGTCCTAGATTGCTAAAGATGTCTTGAGACCATTGCAACTATTGTCTCTTATTTGCAAAGACATTATGACCAGATAAAACATTAAGTCATATCTTATATTCATCTAACAAAGATTACTTTCAGAAAAAACTAGAGAACATAATAAGCATTAGAATAAAAGGTTAAGATAAAACATGTCCTGTACAATGCCTGGTTTTTCAATGTACTATGCTTCAATCAGCTGTCCCTATTCTTTTTTTAATTTCCTTTGCAAGGGCGTAGAGGAAACCAAAATGAGAGGGAACACATCAAATTTTTTCATCTAAGGGTAATTTTCCAATGGCAACAGCAGATCTTTGACATTTGCAACATAACACATTGAAGTTTTTGAAAGCAATATTAAAAAAACCTACTTTTACTGTAAGCACTTGGAAAAGGAATCATATCAGTAGAGGGAAAATCCAGCCTGAAAAATATTTTGAAGTTTATTAAATGCTCAGAATTGCTAAACTTTGTACACTTCAGTTGAATGAGAAAAATTTGCACTAATCAGATGAAAGTAGGTATTACATTCAGGCTTGAAGAGTGAAAAGCAAACAAGTGGCATATTAAAAGGCTGCTCACTTGTAAAATCAGCATCATGTACAAGCAGATGCTGCTGCCCTGAGCATGAAGTGAGTAAACTGTTTCATCATAGATAAATCTGCTTAACAGAAAAAGCAGAGTGAGGAAGATTCAGTTTGACGAATTTTCAAGTAGAAGCCAAGTATTTGCCTCTGTGGCACAATCACATGACTCAGACTCTATGTCCATAATCTCACAGCGAAATGAGCACAGCGGACAAAACTAAGTGGTGCATACAGTTACTAGTTTTAGTATCTTTGACCTATGGAGAAGTCACAAGAACATCCACAGCAAGAAATTGCTGAAGTGTTTCCCTTCTAACAGTTGCTCATTGATAAGCAAAGTAAATGGAATATGAAATAGTTATGGTCCTTGGTTTTGCCCTTTTTTTCTTCTTCCTTTGTGTTTTATTACTTTGATATCCACAGATGACCACTGTTAAACACTGGATGCTAGCTTGGGCATGTGACTGTTCTTATGCACTTTTCACTTATCTCTGTTCACTCAGCTCTAGTAGAGTCTGTAGATAACTGGGCACAGACTTTAAACCAGCAGTTAGGCTTAGGAAAGTTGTATGGTTTTTTAGAAACACAGTTTTACAGAAGTCGTTGAAAGCATTAAAAACTCTGCCTTCAGTGTTTTCAACTGAAGTGTATATATAATGTCTAAGTAGGGATTTCCAAGTCTGCGTTTATCCTAAATGATGTCCTACAGTAGCATTGTTTAGATTCAGATTTCAATGATTTGCTGATTCCTGTCAGGAGAAATATTTGTTTTGAAGAAACTTTATTTGTGAGACATGAAAGCCACAGTAAGTTTCCTGCTGTACATGATTTTTCTTAGCTACACCCATAATGGTGTGACCTCTCTGCACTTCAGCTGTGTGAAATGTGTGAGGTAAGCCTCTATGTAAGTATGGCGTTAAGGTTGGCTTTTTTTCCTACACAATACACATATGGCTTCAGATTTTGTTTTTCCCTGTAGTGACTCTTGTACAAGCTGCAGGTGCTTTAAGTGGAAGAATTTTTGTATCGGTAGACAAATAGCTATGAGATACTATCACTATGCAAACTAGTGGGAACCAGGCATGTTTTATTTTTACCTTGAAGAAGCTTGCAGGAGGCAATCCTATATTCATGCCATAGAGTAAAATGACCTTGTGTCTGACTGGGCACAAATAATGCTCAGAAACAAAAATGTCATTAGCTTGTATGTTTCTTTTCAAAGAAAACCTGAATTAAGAGTTTTTTCTTCATTTCAGCAGCAAGAAATTACTGATGGAAGAAATGTGTACAAATGGCAGGGCTTCTCAAAAGCAGATTTCAAATCTGAGGTGTAGTAGGCCTCCAGGGAAGCTGGAAGGTCAGTGAAGTTTCTATTCTCAGTCAGGTAACTAGAAAACCATGAGTAACTCTATCTAAAAATAATTTAAATCTCTGCTAATGAAGGTTCTTGGTAGTGCTGGAGATGAGCAAGGATAGGAGCTCTCTCATGGTCTCCCAAGCAAAGATGGAATTACATTCTTGGCCCCAACCCTGCCCAGTTATGCACAGCAGACACCACTTGTCATCATGTTTTGCACTAGGAAGCCTTTCTTCAGAGTGGCAGAGACAATAATACTATAGTCCTGCCAGTCTGTGAGCCTGCACTGTGGCCTCTGCCATGCAGAAAGCCCGTCTCCATTGCCCATGGGTGCGATAGGTTTGCTTGGGAATGGAACCTTACAAACACTTACAACAAAGGCATTGTATCATCCAATTTATTGCACCTCTCAGAGCTAACCTGGGCACAGTTAATCGATTTGCCTGGTACTCATGGTGCTCTGAGCATAATTTCAGCCTGAGGTATGGCAGGAGATTGTGTTGTTCCATGGGCATCTATCAGGGATATGTTCTCCTTGAGATGAGTTTTTGTGGGGTTGCAGATCCCCTGGCCAACAGTCAGCTGTGAGAGTATGGCTGCTGTCATCTCTTTACTGTGGTGGAGGGATGTCCAAGAACAGCTTGCTAATGAATCAGCTCTATGGGATGGTTTCAACACTTTTACTGAAATACTGTTTTCTTACTGTGGTGGGTTGACTTTGGCTGAGTGCCAGGTACCCACCAAGCTGCTCTATCACTTCTCCCTACCTCCCTCCAGCATGACAAGGGGAGAGAGAATGAGATGGAATGAGCCAGTGTGTTACAATAAAGGCAGTTTAATGGAAAAGCAAAAAGCAAGGCCATGCGCATGAAACTAAGCAAAACAAAGATTTATTCTCTACTTCTCATCAGCAGGCAATGTCTGGCCTTTCCCAGGAAGCAGGGCTCTGGTACAGGTAGTGTTTGCTCAGAGGACAAGCGTCTTCTCAAACGGATGCCCCTGACTCCCTCCTTTTCTCTCCTTTTCATACTTGAGCTCATGTCCTAAGGTGTGGAACGTTTCTTTGGTCAGTCTGAGTCAGCTGTCCTGACTGTGTCCCCTCCCAGGATCTTGCCTGCCCTATCCCTATCCCACTGGGTGAGGTGGAAAGATGTTGGAAAGACAGCTTTGGTGCTGTGTGAGCACTGCTCAGCAGCAACAACACGGGCATCTTAACAACCTTCTACCTCCTGATACAAAGCACAGCCTGCTCTGGGGAGCATTAACTCCATCTCAGCCAAACCCAATACGTGTTCTCAGGATGCTTGTAGTTGCAGTCAATCTCCCTGCCACCTGCTGACGCACGTCTGGTGTTTTCAGCTTGTGCTGGGGAATACTCCTTTAGTTATACAGCTCGGTTTTCTCCCTTTCTCCTACTTTCTGTGTATCTGTGCAGAGACAGGGTTTAAATTTATCTCCAGAAATATTTGCCGTATGAAGTCTCTCCACTGGCAGCGTCTATCAAGTTATACACACAGAAAAAGTTTTCCCCTGCAAACTCTTACAGGTAAATTCATGAAGTAAAATCAAGAAACAGAAGTGGAAACTAATAACTGGAAGTTTAAGCTGTGAGTTGTTCTCATGCCGTACATAGATTGTTGAAGCTTGAAAAGGTGTGTCTTTTACGTCATGCGTCATATTTTCATCTGAGCAATGAAACAAGCAGCAAATAACCAGTTCTGTTTCCACATGAGATGAGTCTTCTGATGAGGGATGTTCTTAGCTGACTGCTCAGACATGTTCCCAAATGATAAGAACACAGATCCGAAATCTTACACAGAAAATGAACTAGCAAGCCCTCAGGACCAAAGTAAATACTATCTCACTAGAAAATGAGTTCTGATAGGTTCCTATCAGCTTAATTACTTGAAGACTATTATCCGTGTAACAAGCTTCTCTGGCATTTCTGAGGAACGGGTATATTTAATAAATGAAGAACTTAGTAAAACCTATTCCCTAATTACACTCATTAGAAAATTTAAGCTACAAGAAAACCAATAAAGCTTCTGCTGTATCTCACAGACAGCAATTAATGAACAGTTATCTTAAGTCTGAATTAACAAGCACGCTTTGCTTTCTTGAATATGATACCTTAGGCATCATTTCAATGAAGGAACATGTCTTATACATATTCTGATTAACTGCACACTAGTCCTCAGTCTGCAGTTTGAAAACCATGTTGCCATTAATTAATGAGGCACTGGTGTTAGAATAATAGCAGATATGGAAATGAACATACGAACGTATTGAAATTGTACATGTACCAGAAGAAAGGCAAAAGACAAGTTTCAGAAATGTTCATTTCAATTAATTATTTTTTTGAAAAACTCCACAAATTAAATAGTGCATGAAATTCCTTGCTGTCACACAAGTTACTGCGTTGGAAGTTCTGTAGTAAAAACGAAGCATTTTGTCTGCCTTTTCACGTCTTCTTAATGACTGTCTTTATAGCCTGATTTTTATCAAGTGACTGTATTCTCTAGCAAAGATGTCGGATGGAATATTTCTGTTGTATGTCGAAGGAGTAAAAAGTAATTTCTTTAACATTTCTGATTTTGTTTCTTAACCAAGCCATAGTTAAGTTTTCTCTACCTCTTCCCCCACAGAAATGGGCAGGCTCCTATATTGCATCTTAACCCTCAATTGAAGCTTAAGGTAGGCAGGACTTTAGTGTTAATATGTTTGAAATGTCACTAGGTAGCAAAAAATTATTTCATTTGTAAAGAAAAGTTAGCTACACAGCAAGAAACTCTTCAACTACCTAGGCAACTTAAGTATTTTGCTTGCATCTATAATGTGAGCTAATACTTTGATCAAATACTGATCAAAAGCAACTCAAGTGAACTGTTGAGACAATTTGATGCTAAGTATCACTTGAACCAATTACACATGTTTTGTTTCAAACCTAAAAGTTAATAACCTCTCACCTCTTGGTTAGATAACCTTGCTCCTTCTTAACAAAAGGTCATTTAAAAGTCGCTGCTTTTCCTCCAATTTGGTTCCTGTTGGAAGCAATGCAGACTTCAACTGTCCTTTTTGGAGGTTATCTAAGACTAGGGTAGGAAAGGGACGAAAAGGTCATTCTAATCTTTTTATCCCTCTGCTGTGCCCTGAACAGAGCGATAGTTTTGTCACTGGGCTGTATAATTAGGATCTCCTTCACTTCCCTAGATCTCAGGCACCCCGTTGGGCTAGCAACAAACTGAACCATGTTTCCAAGGGAAGCATGCTTTCTTGTGTGTAATGTCTTAATTAAAAAATGAAGTCATTCTGAATCTTAAAGTTAGACAATTTTAATGTTGACTGGAAAGAGGATGCAAAAAATGTTGCTTGCTTCCATAGGAAAACCCCAAAAGGTACTGGAAAAGTGTATTAATTTGCCTCAGTGGAGAAAGGCCTCTAAGTGTTGACAGAGAAAGCTCTAGTGTGGTTGAGAACTAGAGTACCACTTCTGCAGGTCTCATGGGAATTAGGAAAAATGGTAAAAAGTAGTCCTCTGTTTCCATAACTGCGTTTTTGCGAACTGCTACTTAAAAAATAAAGAGCGAAGTCGACAGTCAGCTTGAACCAAAGTATTCTTTGCCACATCTACTCCTTTCTGCTTAAATATTTAAGGGGCTAATTTTACAAGAGAAATTGAAATGACCCATTTTCCTCTTTAACAAAGCACAAGTCAGAGCAAAGAGACTCTTTGTGAATACTGTTGCCAATCACTGCTGGAGGGAACTTGTCAGCTACATAAGTAGAAAAATAAAATGCAGGTCTGGTGCAACAAAACCTGAAATCGTTATCCGGGAGTTCTGTAAGCCAGGATGGTAGTAGCACCATGCTTTCTGTTGCTTCCTTCACCCTCCATCACCCATACTGATCATCAGGACACATTTACTCTGAGTTATTAATACAGAAAGAAGAGATAATAATTGAAATCAACTAGAGACTCTAGATTCTTACACTTCAGGACATTTTTTAGTAAAATCTGTGTGCTATGGGTGGAAGGCCACTTAATATTTAGCAGAACAATATAATGTAAAACAAAGAAGAATTCTTTTAAGGGGGTGCTTTGCAAAAGCACTGTCCTTGAATATTTATAAGGCTTGAAGGGGTATGTACAGAGAGTGAAGTAAAGGCTTATATATTGGCTTTCTCAGCCTCTGGTACATGAAAGGACACTGCAATCTACACCAAACAGCTTTGAAAAAAATGCCTTGAAAAAAATACGCTGTTCAGTAGCAAGTCTATGCTGAAGATTACACAGATAATCTCAGTCTAGATCCTGGCACGGTCTTAAACAGAGTCTGATGTGGAAGGACCTGCTGACACTAACACTTTCAGCAGTAGATTGTGGAGATTTACAGCTTGTGTCCTTGGTGCATGTGCACAGTTTTTGTGCTTTTCCATGTGCAGCAAGTATGATGTGGGAAGCATTGGGCTTACTTCTTTTTTGGTCCTATCTGCACCTGCAAACCTGTGTGGGTGAGCTCGAAGGTGGCAATGCATCATATGGGAGGGTGGAGGAAGGAGTGATTATCTAAGTTATAACAAATTGATTGTGGCAAGAATAAAATAGAAATAATAGGCATAGATAGTCTAGGGCAAACATCTACAGTCTGGGGTATTGCTACAGGCTCCAGAAAAGGTCATGGAAATATGGAAACAAACTGTGTACTGCAGTGCCAAAGAAACATGATTTTTCATGTGTGGAATTACAGTGCTTGTGTGACTAGAAGCTGCACCTAGTTTAATCCAAATGTGATTGATCTTTGAGTAGATCTCTTTCTTTCATAGCAAACAGGTCATCTGCCTTGAGTATCCACAGTTGAGAAATTATAGTACCAGAATTTAAGAGCATTGCATTATTTTTTTAAGGCAAAGCACTGTTTCGAAAGGGATAGAATAAGGTAAAGGAGATGAATGCATGTCAGCCATATGAAGACATTGTACTAACTGAGATGGGTTAAGTTCCACTGATGCAATACAACTTTCTCTATACACAATCAAGTGCTAAAATTTAATGTCTTCAATATGACAGGATTTCTAAATCTTGTAGTGTTTTTCTACAGTTTAGGTCAAAATACTTGAAAGGTAATGGTTTGGTAAGATTCACCACATGCTTTTATGATCAGAAGGTTTTAAACACTGGTGCTGATGACCTTTCTATGACAAGGGTTAAACTATTTTCCCCCTTTGTTTTACCAGTGCCAACAAGCAAGTTATACATAAAGGTATGTGCCATGTATACAAAAAGTATTGCAGCTCAGTAAAATATTTATAACCATTTTGCAGCCAACACAACTGAGGGAGATGAGAATTATTGGGTAGTGCTTCTCTACAGACCAAGGAAGACTGAAACTCGGCTGGATTCCAAGAGGCATAATATTTGCTGTTGGGCCACTACGAAGGCTTGGGTTTTGAACTGTATCCCTGGTTTATTAGTCCTTGTGTTTAATGTGTGTTCACACTAAACACAGGAAGATGGAAGGGAAAATAAATGAGTAAAATATAGGAAAGCTTGGATACAGGGGAAGTAGGAAAGGAAGATCATAAAGCTGAGTTCTGTCTATCTTGGTGTGCAAATGCAGGCTGCTTCTGGATCTCATGAAGAAGTTCAAGGCAGCAAAGATCAGATATTGCAAGGGATCACATAGAAGGCAATTACTTAGTTGTATCTAACTGTACTTAGCATTGTTCTGTTTAAAACTTAACAGTACCTCCTTAGATCTCCGTGAAAGCTTTAAAATACATGTTAGGTTGCTATTACTTTAGGCAGTAGTTGCACTGACAGCTGAGTCACTCATTCTGGTTTTATTCTTGGTCTAACTTGCTACAAGCACCCATTTTTCAGTTGGATAGGCATAGATATATTAGAGCGAACAATCACACAAGGACTTGGAGTAAAACGGAGGGCTGGAAGATGGGCACTTGTGACAGTTGACAAGCTCTTGAATGTATTTAATTGAGGCACCAAGAGGTCTTGAAATCAAACAGATCTAAAAGAAGAAAAACAAATTGTGACTTGGTAAATATCACTTCTGCCTTGCCTGAGAATGTAGTGTGCTGAAATGAAGTGTCAATGAATTAAGGCTCAAGCTGGCAGGGGGTAGTAGTGTTTCTGCTTTCTCTGGCAGGTTTTAAATGACTCAAGCAGTTGGCCTCCTTGCTAAGCTTCAAAGGCTGTGAACCTGAGTGCGTGTATATTTTATGTGAAAATACTGGAGGAGCAAAGCCCTGAGTCACAACAGTGAGGCAGAGCGACAGGTGCTTGTTCCCCCAAATCCTTCCTGAGCTGAATGCCTTCTTGAGTTTCTCACTGATGGGATTTTTAGAGGGACTGCTGGGAATGCCCAGCAGAGACTTGGCACTAAGATAACAAAAGGTAGTCCTCAGTTGTGCCAAAACTGTTGCAAGTACTCAACATGAAAGTAAACTCTCTTTATTTAAATGTTGGTATAAAAGAGACTGATAATGAGACATACTAGCCCCTAGGCTTTCAGAAGTCTTTTGAATTCAGTAAAAGAAAAATTCACCCTGCCTCCAGAAGCTGACTCTCAAGTGAAAATTTCCTAATCCCTTGCAGCAGCTGCAGCTCCAGTACTTAATGAGGGGGGGCTGTCCCTTGCTGACCCACTGAGCAACATATTGCTCAGGCAACCACCCCTACATTTGTGCACCTTTTACATACAGACTCTAGCAGAGGGGCTGCGCTTGCTTGACCGGGAACTGTTGTAACTGTTACATGGCTACAGAAGCTAAATCAGCTAGGAGCTATTAAAATGTATTCCAATTGGGAATATTGTGACAGCTATGATCGAGATGTGCTATTTAACTACCTTTAGGCATCTGGCGCTTCCCACAGTATACTTTGTTTGGGAATATGATCTCTACAAACAGCTTCTTATTTCATGGCTGAAGAGTAGTAACTGAACAGGTTCAGACAAATTTGCCATAAAAGTATTGTATTCCTTTTATCCTTGGACAGAGGAGATTCTTCAGGCGATATTTGTTTTGATCGGTAAAAGCCAACCCTGAAGTCTGCTGCCGGCAGTGATGAAGCTGTAGGTATCTGTCTGTTCTGTCTTGACAGTATGGCCTAAAACAGAAATGTATGAAACGCATTCTCCAAATGTCTTGACAATGCCAGCCAGGCGTGATGACAGCGAAACTAATTGTGGCGATGCTGCCCTCCTAAACCTGTGGAAAGGTGGGAGGTGTGCTCATAGCACACAGCCTCTGGGACAGTCCAAGGACTAGCACGAACCCACCTAACAAAGCAAAAAAGGAAAAATCCTTATTGTTAAGGAGTACAACTTGCTTGCTTTTCTCAGTTCCCTGAAACTGAGCCTGCAAAGCAGCAGCATTTCTGCCACCCAGCCAAGATAGATGCTTTCAGAATAAAAGCAGCCTATCTCACTAGGCAGAGATTTAAATAGCAAGTGTTCACCTCTCTGGACATGCCTGTACCAAGAATTTGAGATTAATAATCCCTATTGTTCAGGGAAGACATCAGTCTATTTATATGAAGTACTCTGTTTTAAGCATAGATACCTAAGTTTAACACTGTATTCTAGCTATCTTTATTTTTTCTTGTCTTACTCTTTCTAAGAGATAGATATTTGCCTGGTGAGATACTCTGTAGAAGGGTAGAGAAAAGTACTGATACTATCTTATGGGAGTAATAAATATGCTCAAACAGACTGGTTACTATGCTTTCTTGCACCAGTACATTGCCAGTAGTGCTTAGGAAATTTTTTTGAGAAGTTAGTGCCTTCCTAAGTCTACAAAACCAAAACTGAGTCACTATTTTGAGTTTATAGTCTCTGTAAATGCAAGATGTTTAAAAATCAGAAGGGAAAGGAGAAGAGCAAAATACATATGCACCAAGCACTGTTAAATTATTTAACCTATAATAAGGGTTAAGGAGTATACACTGGTAGTTAAATATTTGACAAGTCTCTTCTCATAAAAAAGCAAGGAAATCATGATCTTCTGAACATCTTTAGGGGGGGTAAAACAAAGCAATGCAGACCTTTCTAGATGATATTTCTGACAGGGTTGGTAGGACTGACAGTACTGCTAACACAAAGAAGCGGCAGAGAGCTACCAGCTGAGCTGGGTGGAAATGACTTGTCTTGTCTTGAATGTAGAACTGCAGCCAGTCAATAAATGTTGATCTGCTTCTTTCAGTCACACACCTACATCTCATGAGGGTGCTCATACCTAAAGCTGAAGTGAAATATTAGAAGTTTTGAGATAACAGATTACAAGAATCAGCTGTGCAACACAAACTGATTTTGCAGATAAAAATCTCAGTTCTGAGCAGATGGTGTTGTGTCCTCTTATCTATACTCACATTGGCTGTCAGAAATCTATCAAAATCTGATGCTCAACAAAATGAGAAAAGCAATGGACACACTGTTACTCATCCACTAAGGGAGGGCATGCATATTAATTGTACTGCAGCAAAAGCAGACCACTAATTAGTAAAAAGATGCTATTTCAGCTGTGAGAAATTTTGTGAGCTGTGAGATCACCTCAAACACCTCAACTCAGGACTGTGTGTGAAATACTTCAGTCACAGAGCTAGTGAATATATACTTTGTGGTATGTGATGGAAAGAACCTGGTACCTCTGACTAGTGTGCTCGAAACAGGAGAACTGAGCACTAGACAAGATGCAGCCCTTGACCATCCCACAGTATCTCACTTCAGCTGATCATTTTAAATACATGGATCTATGTTGCTGATTTTGAGAGGCAACCTGCTATGCTGTTGTAGTAACTACTTGTGTTTTAGTACTTGGAATCCTTAATATTCTTAGGTGAAAAAAGGAGATCAACTGTGAATAAAATGCAGACCATTAAATTAAGAGTCAAACTGAATTTCTATCCCACATGCGCAGTTCTCCATCATTTTTGTTTCTATATCATATCAGACGGGTAACTTTCATTTTAATCATCGGAGCAGAATATTCAAGCTATTTTAGGATTCAAAGACTGTGAAAGTTAAGAACTCTTGCTCAGATAGCAGAAGCATCACAGTTCAGACACCTTTGCAGAACTGGAGGTTGCTTCTTGTGGTTGAAGTCCTGTGTGCTATAAATACAAAAGCTGAAAAGCTGTGAATTTATACTGACTGTGAGCAAAGACAGGGTGATAAAGCGCTTTATATTAATTTGGATTTCCCTTCAGATTGTTAGAGCCACCATGGCCTATTTTCAAGGACCTTGGCAAGACCTACTTATCTGTGGCTGTGGGCAAATGTTGTTTGGCGCTTTCAATTGTGATTATATTTCCATTTCACAATCACATGGATAGCACTTGGTCATTCTTTTTGTGCTGCTGTCTTGTACTTGACACAGCCTGAAATCATACTTAAAGCCTATATTTAAACCCTAGATGTTACACTTTGCTCTTGCCATATGAGAATGCCCTATATACACATAACTGCATGTGACAGGCCCTCCCTTACCTCAACCAGCTGAATATGTTGTCGTCCATAATAGCAGAAAAACTGATGGTGAGACATCCTATATTCACTAGATGGCTCTTGAATGTTGTTGATGAAAACACAGGTGGGCATTAAAGGCACATCAAGCCACTCAATGTAAGACAGATAGGATTTTTCAGAGGAAGCCTAACCCATCCTTGGAAGGGTTGTTTGAGACTTGTAACAGATTCACTTGGTATTTAACCTCCAGCAGCCTGGAGTGCAATGCTGGAGAGATGCACATTGGTTAATAGGTTTCAGAAGGGGACTTGCAGCTCAGGGCTCAAACAGTAGATAGCATTGACTGACAGGATAACCGTTTGTCAATCAAAATGCTGCTTTGTAGCAGAGCTATAGACATTCAGCTTTCTGATACTCAATGCTACAGTTCGAGATTGTATGAAAGGAACACTGAATTAGACTCCCAAGTAATAACCTCACTCTGGGAGTTTCCAATAGAATTGCAAAGCTGTGTCCAGGGCTTAGTCTGCATTACAGACTGGGCTCTAAGGATGTCACATTAGACATGTTTCTTGCATACTGCTTAAAATTAAATGTATTTTTCTGGGCTCATGGTAGATAGACACAGTAAGACAGTGCACTCAGTTTTCTTGCTGTACAATCAGTTTATTGGAAGTTAGTGATACCATGTCTTGCAATTAGCTACCAGCAGTTACAACTATAATTGGTTTAATAGTTGAATTGTGGATATATAATTTCTATAATAATAAAGAAATAAACCTCATAATTTCTTAAATGCTGACTTGAAGGCCGAGAGGCAGAACTTAGACACCTGGAATTTCATAATGACTTTTATGTTTCCTAAGTGAAAATATCTTTGCGTACATCCTTGCCGAAGGGTAGAATCAAGTTTGCACATTTAAGAAATCATATGGAATTGAGACCTAAGGAACAGTCACACCTTGAAATAGAGAGGGGGACTGGTTCATCTAACCAAAATGGAGGGAAGAGGTGGCCATAGATTTGAAGTGAGTTGAAACAAAGTTGGAAAGAGTTTTAAAAAGAGTAATTTCAGAAAGACAGGTCTTCTGATCGAATATCCATCCACAAACCTGATGAAGCAAAAGGTAAGTTTCAACTAAGAGAAGAGGAGTTGCCACTGTGGTGTCATCTGCACTTTTTATGCTTATGCTCCAGGTCCTGTTGCTGCCCAGACTGTGCTGAAATGAGAGTGGTTTCTATGGTGAACCTGTTGTGTTGCAAAAGGCTGGACTAGTACAAGAGTAGAAATTTCTTCTGGTATTGTCTGACAGAAGAACAGGACACAGAATGGAAAAATTCTGTTAACTAGAGTGTGGATGGGATGTGCTAAATGGATATGGAGCTATGCAGAGTGGCAGTGGCAGGAGGAATCCCCTTGTGATTGTAACATTGGATCCAGGCTAACCCTACGTATTGAGCTGTCAAGTCTGAGAGAAGACGCATAGGAACTCATTTTTCTATTTGATGAGCCATGATGGAATTGGAAAATGAGAATTAAAAGCCAAATTAGATTCCACTAGCAGTACTTGGGAGGGGATGCAATAAAAATTGGAAGGGTCCTAAATGCCCTTTGGGAAAGAGATGAGAGTTCAGTAACACAGGCCGTTATTTGTCTCAGTTGAAGTGTCTCCACTTATGTGATTCTGTCTCTCTGACATGCAAAATTTCTTACCAGCTACAAAAAATAAGCAAGCATAAAAGCATCAAAATAATAAGATAACCATTTGAACAACAGATAATGAACAAGAGAAGCAAGTCTACTTTTGGAGTAGTCAACAAAATGTGATACAGTTATGTTAATTTTGTGAAACAGGAAATGCTTTTATGAACATGTAATGGAAAATTGGTGAAACCTGAAAAAGTACCATCAAAAAAATATTTTGATTGGTTGATCAATTAAGTCCTTACCTGTTTTTCATTGCCAGCCATTAGAAAAGAAAAAGGATTGAAGTCCTTAAGTTTAAGGCATGGTGAAAAATGAACATGATTTATTTTAGCAGAAGCAGTAATAAATGAGATCTTATTATATAAAAATTAGATAAAATGACTGGATCTCCATCACTTAAGCCACCTTCTTTTTTAATCTGAGAAAATACTCTTACAAACAGTTGGTCACATTGATGTTCTTTATAGTTTTTCCTCCATTTGTTAATGGGAAGATGGAATCAATATTTCCTTGCAGAGATGCTCCTGAGATTATCTGTATATTAAGTAAAGATTTACAGTTTTGTTGTATTGAAGATGAAAATATTTAGATAAAGTACTCATGGAGAAGAGAACTGGGGATTTCTGGTGGAAGTGAAGAGCTAGGTGCTATTATGCTCACCTTCTTCTGACACAGCTGGTCTTTGGAAAAATTCCTGTGAGTATGTAGGCTGAAGTGAAAAATCAAGTATCTTTCTTGAGTACTTGTATTAAGATGGTGTCTTACTGCAGCCTTAAGCTATACAATGTAGACATCTACTTGACTGTGCTTGCATTGTTTGCACTGAAGATGATTTCCCCTGGCTCAGACTAGACTCTCTTTTACCATGGGTGTTACGGTGAGACAAAAAAAATCTTTCATTTGTGTAAGTGAATTAGTGCATCATTGAAGTCTGTTATTGCATCTTTTCTGCAGTTTTGCGTTTGCTCTGAGCAGGTTAAATAACAGCTGCTGTAAGATGTGGTTATGACTTAGAAAAGATAATACAATATCATGTATGTTTTCAATAGATCAGCTGCTTGTTGTTTAAGGCTGGGAAATGAGAAGTGGTAATCTGTTTTTCTGCGTTAATTTTCTACTTTGTCAGTAAAAGTTGTATCTGAGGGACTGAACAATTTGCGTCTTGTCAGATAGCATTCCGAAATATTTGCGGGTATCCAGCTTTCCTTGGTCCCTCGTGGTTTCACTGGCAATGTTAGGCTTGAGCTATTTCAGTAGATGCCCTGTTTAAGTGGACATAATTTAAATACAGCTGAGAGTGGGAAAAGAAGTGCGAACTTCCAGTGTTAACCCTAAGTGTGGTCATTGGAAAATTATTTTCTTCTGAAATTTATCAGATTTCACAGCTTACCTTGTATTCCAGGGTTTTCTTATTCATACCTGATAAGACTTCCTAATCACTCCTCACCAACTGTTAAAACAAAAACAACTGAGAGGGTAAAATTAAGCTTTGATGAAGAAAGCAAGTGCCTTGAGTCTGAAAAATGAAAACAGAGAGACTGAGCTGGTAGGGGAAAGCAGACAAGTTTACTCATTGTGCACAACAAAGTGCTCAGTCAGATGTGTTAATTAAAGCCTGTACAGCACCATCAAGTCCTGGGTAGGAACTTTGTTCTTGTGTTGCTCTCAGTAAGGGCAAAACACATTACACATGTGCTGTGCCCGTGTCCTAGCTGGAGACTGTACTGCTTGTCTTCAGTGCTTCTTGTCTCTGCGTTATCCTGGCTCTTGCAAAAGAGATTAGAAATTAAAACAGGATTGCTCTCTGTCTTAGTGTCAGCTGGGATGGTACTAAAATCTGGCACTTTAAAGTAATAATTCTCATGGCTAATACAATATTAAACCAGGTTACTTTATCGTTGCAGAGGCACTGGACCCCAACAATTTTTTTGCAAAGAACAGGTATTTCAAGATTCAACCAGCAAAGAGTTCTGTTGGTACCAATTTCTGACTTAATGCCTTTCTATGCTATACACAGAGACTGAAATAATTTTCTACAGTCTTGTATTGATCAAAGATTATGCACTAATTTATGCAATTAATATTTTCTTACTCAGTATTGTAACTTGCAACTGGTAGTAGTCAAAGCTAACAGATTTAGAGATTAACTTTTTTGAATTGAGTGTCATCTGTGTTTACTTAGTACTACCTAGACTGCCTATATTCTGTCTCTCTGAAGAAAATATGCTATCAATAGCCCAAAAATTTGTTTTCCGTACATAATTACTCAAAGCAGTTGAACTACTGCCTTGCTCTGTAAGAATGGAAACAGGTCAAAAATATGGCAGCAAAAAATATTGACTTTTTTTGATGGGAAGAAATGCTCATTCTTAATGCTTTTTATGCTAGACTGCATTTAAATGAGGAAGTGAAAAGCTGTACTAAGTACTTTTAAGATCTCAGTTATTAGTATTGTAGAAAGGTCCTCTAGATGTAGAGAAAACCAAATCAAAGCTCAGTCGCTTTGAAGACTGTAGTAATTGTAGAGTACCACTTAAAACAACCTACAGAAGCACTTGTTCTTCAGTTACTTTGATTTTTTTTTAGTTTTGAGCTCTGATTCAGTTACAGCTGATCTGTGATGGAAATAACAAAGTTGGCTCATTTTTTACTTGTGGAAAGAATTATCCAAACCTGTCAAACTCCTAGATGAAAATGGCTTTAGAAGAAGTGGGAAGACTTTACAGTTTCTCCACTGTGAGCAATACTAGCGCAGGCTTCCCCACTGCTGCAAGAGTGTTTTTAGCAGTGATGTCTACAAACCATCACCTATAGTCAGTCCTCTGGTCCTCCATGCTGGGATGTGTTATGAGGATGCTCGTTACTCAAGAGCCTTTCCTAGTTTATCTATAGTTTAGCTAGTTTGACTTGCTTTAGGCAGGGACTATGAGTAGAAGGTGAAGGCATGTGTGACATTTTCCTTTTTTACCCAAGGCTGTGTTGGCTGAAGCTGCCCTGACTGCACTGGGATTAGCAAACTCATCTAGCTGGAAAACAACTGAAGGGAAAAAACATCTCACTTTGAAGATTGCTGCTTATCCTGAGGAGAGAGCAAGTTGCTACAGTGCCAGTAAAACAAAGTATACCCCCAAGTGGGAGTCTCAGTCTACTGCCAAAGCCACTCCAGGCTTTGCTGTCAAGTTCTCTCTTTCATATCTCTGGTCAGCTTTGGAAAAGCTTTTGGAAAAGCAGGATGTCCAGTTACTTTTTTGAGGATGTTGACTCTCAGTTACAGCTGGGAAAATATTAATGGTCCTTTGGTCCAGGACTGGTCAAGAACATCAGTGCACAGTGTTAGTGAGACAGCACATGCAAGTCCCCTGCATAGGCAGGAAAATGTAGGTAGTCAATAGCAATACAATTGTGAAATAGATCCATTTCTATTCTTTTGTGATACTAACAGGACAAAAAGAAGAAAGAAAAAAAAGGACAGAAAAGGAAAATATCTTGCTTTGGATTCCTGTGACTTTTTGTTTTCTCAGAAAAGGGCAGTAACTTTGAAAGAAGGAAAACAAACCGAAGTTGCTGATGACATTTCGGTTCTTTCTCAAAAGAAGGTACCTACAAGCTGATCTTTAAGAGTTCTGTAAGTAGCAAGTATTTCCATTTGTAATATCTCAGCTTACTGCGTTTAACATCTTTTTTTTTAATGGTATTCTGCAAAATGCTTTAACCACTAACTTGCAGACATATAAATCAAAATTAATATAATATGACTTAAAGGAGGATGTCTTGAAAAACTGCAGCTATGGACTTTCTTATAGCTGGTCAGGTCTACTTATTCAACACCATACATGCTTTCATCTGACGAAGATGTCACATTTAAAACCTCTTAAGCCTGTAGCCTTCTTTTGGAAAATTTTAGTCTGATGAACATCAACTGCAAACACTGTGCCAACTACACAAATGCTATGATTAGAATAAACATACTGCTATCAAAGGGTGACTGAATATTTCCTAATATAAAAATCTTCTATAACCCAGGTGTCATCAATTTCCATAGCAAGTGTTTAACTGACTGAGGTACTGGGTGAACTTGGCTGAAGTGTTGACAGACTAGCGTAAGTGAAAGGGATTAAGGTCATTGGTCTTGGCCTTCTCTAATGGGGTGCTAGCAGTAGGTCTGACTGAACTGCTGTCGTTGTAAAGGTACTTACAGCCTCCCTAATTTACACGTAGTAAATTATGCTTCTACTAGATCAAGTAGTTTACTCCTGTCCTCATCCAAGCAAAACAATAGGAATTGCAAATCTGCTAATAATATTAAATGTCTGTTGCGCATTTCTGTTGACGCAGATGTCACATTTCTCTACATCTCAGGACTTTTCAACTCTGCAATACAGGTGGCTGGATTATACTATTGTTTTCAGAGAAAGTTCAGCACAGATAGTGGCAAGCAGCTTGCTCATGCTGTCCCACACAGACATACAGAAACACTAACATTGTGGTGGGCGGTTTATTCCTATGCACCAATTTCTGATGCAAGGGAAGGAGAATGCTGAGCTCAGTTATGTTAGTTTACTATTCTAGTGCAGATTGACATGTGTTGAATAATATATATGTCTAAATGTAAATGGATAAGACAAGTTACTTATTAAATAATGAACAAATTGTGGGATTAGAAGAAAGTTTTAGACTATGGAGTGTTAAAAATTGTTTGAGCCATCTGCCCTTTTGTGATGTGTTCAAACTACACCAAAGAAATGACTCATTTTGTATTTCAAATTAGTTCATTTAGCTGATTTGTTTTCAAGTAATTCTGCTTAAAGATATTCTATCAATTTCATTTTGCTAAGATATTGAGGAGTTCATGATACTTGGATTATGTGCTCTGCTTGACAATGTGGCCAAGGGGTGAATTACTGAATAAACTTAAAATCTCAAGGAATATTCAGTGGAGAAAAGACAGGAATTTCATGGCAGGAAGAAATACATCAGGTATAGCTTCAACAATGATTTTCAAACTAATCCTTACAAAAATCTGTGTAATTATTGCATATGAAGAACTAGGTAGACTGCACCTATCTAGCAAAATGTATCCTTTGAACTGAGACAGTTTCTTTGATTGAATTAGTGAGATTCTGAAACCCATAAATTAAAAAAGGAGCACACTACAGATACTGGCTATTGAAAGAAGTTACCGAGAAGCACTTCAAACTTCCACACTTCTTAAAAATCTTCTTACATGGCTTCTTACAGCTGTTATCATACATAATTAGTTGTGCAAACTGTCCTACTGTCAGCATCTGATAGCTCATATTGCAGTGGGTAGACTAATTGCTTAAAAAAACATTCATAGCTTGTGACCTGAAAGCTTTCTGAAAACATGTACAAAATTCAGCTTGTGTTTTGTCACCCTACCTCCACAGTCGTGGAGAGCTGCACGCATTTTAAAGAGACAGAAGGAACGGGAGAGGGACAAGTGTGGGACTAAGCAAAAAGCAGTCCACAGATGAGGTGTGAAAGGCATCTATTTTCAGTT
The DNA here is from genome assembly GCA_028565915.1 of Momotus momota. NCBI lineage: Eukaryota > Metazoa > Chordata > Aves > Coraciiformes > Momotidae > Momotus > Momotus momota. Next base: position 67,233 of record JAOXNV010022801.1, on the reverse strand, counting down.
CAAACTGTAGGGTGAGGTTTTACCATATTGTGCACTTAATATAATGGCAAGCGGTTCAACTACAGCATAGCACCAATCTGCTGTGCAATGCAGCTGCTGATCCAAAACCACTTCATGAGCTTCTTTTGGTATTGGTGCGCTTTACATGCAAGAAGCCATCAGAGTCTACATGTATAGTATTCTAATAAAGCTGCTAGTAAAAAATTATCATCTGCAAGGCTGTGAATAAAATGAAAGGCCACTAAAGACCACAGGTGCAAGGCCAGCCTACCATAAAATGCTAGAGAGAGTGGTTAAAGCCTTGTTTCTTACTGGTATTTGTGGTTTATTGGCTATCTTCCTCTGAAGCATCCCCATCTCTCCTGTTCTGGGGGCACTGGGGGTTTTGGCTACAGGGACTGAAGTTCAGATAACAGGGGTACGTAGCCCACCCACTCTGGGAGCTGCTGTGCCTTACTTATCCTGCCTGGGTCAGCCACGTACATTCTGGATGTGGGGCTACAGCCACAGACTTGCTAATGGCAGAAGTAGCCAGCCCTCCTCTGCCTCCTTCCTGTTCTCCCCACATGGAAAATGGGTCTTGAGCATGAGCTCAGCTTGACCTCAGTGCTCCCCCTCACTAGGTCTTACAGTCTGTGGGATGTCCTTGCTCCTCTAGCAGATGGCAGGGACCAGCCCTGCCAGGGAGAAGCATCAGAGAACAAGATAAAGCATCCCATCCTTATATCTGGAAGGTAGCTCCAAGGTTTGTGGGACAAATGTGAAGACCTTAACAGGGAGGTTTCTGGAGTTTGTTGGCCCCCTTTGCATACCTAGTAAAGTGCCAGATGTGGCCAAATACCTTGGGTTTATCCACATGAGGAACCGTTTTTAAATAATGGATTAGCAATGTAGCAGTGCTGAGAAAAGCTTTCTGGACTAATTGACTTGGCCAATTTCAGTTGACTTAGTAAGCATCATTCATTCATTTATGTAAGTTGTAATCAGGGCTTATTTTGTAAAATAAGTCTAATGTGAAAATTAATTTTAGGTTAATGTATTAAAACATCTCATCTTCTTTATTTCCACTGTTTTTGATAAGATTTTGTTCTCAAGATACTCAGAAGGATAGAAAGAAGGAAAGCCAGACTTAATACAGATGGAAACAACGGTGATGCACTTCTGTACAAAACCCGAGCCACAGAAGAAGGGATGTAGCTTGTGGTCTTTGTAGTACACTACAGTAGATGAGGTGCTGACAGTGGATGTATCTGAAATGTGGGATCCTTCCCTAGAGCCCAATGCTTTGCTTAGTCCTTTAATATTTTGTCTGTGAATACTTTAAGAATTGTGTGGTGGCCCTGAGTGCGCTAATAGGTCTTAAATTTCCTGATCAACCTCACCTGGGTCTCCACAGCCCCACCTGGCTCAGGAACCCTAGTTCAGCTCCACTCCAGGCAGCAGATTTTTTCAGAAGCTGTGCCTCTGCGCAGCTCCCTTTGTGAACTGTTTCGTCTCCTTGGGTTGGTCGTAGACCTGACTGTCTGTATTTAGTCGTCATTGGACTGTGGATGGGATCTGCTGCTATCTGTCCTGCTTAGCTCACCTTAGCAGTTGGTCTGTGTTTGTGGGTTGCCCTGCTGCTGTATCTCTGACAGGCTGTTGCAGATGCCCCAAGCATAAGTAAGCTTCTGTGTTTTCTTTCCAGCTATGCTATGTAAGTTTCATGTTTAATATGCTTTGAAATGTATATTTTTCAATACTCCTGCTTAACCTAAAGTGATTTTAGGTAATTTCAAGGCTTTAACTATATGAAATATGGTTTATCTGGGAAGGGTGCAATCTCCTGTGGGTAAGCAGCTGCTCTGCCCCTTCAGAATCCTGAGGCTGACTATTTAGCATGTCCTTCTGACAATAGCAACCGAAGAAGCAGCTCAGGACTTGAGGCTGGCTAGTTGCAAGCAGAAACTATATCTTTCTTCCAGGGGTATGTCTGTGCTGTTACTTGCCTGTGGGTCTGCAGTTGCTTAACTTACCTGATGAAATGGATGGCTGTATTCCCTATCACACACGGGGAGGCTGTGTCAAAGAAAGGAGGTTTGGTGGAAGGTGTGAGGAAGGTGTGTGCACTGTGGCTAGTCGTTGCACAGCTGTGTGATGTGTTTTGTGTTCTGGTTTTGTGTTTGATCCAGAGACTTCTGTGACTTTGGCTATATTGCATGCTTGGTACTGTTACCGAGACAAGCTGTACCTTGTACAGAATGCCAAGATGTAGTCAAAATGCTTACCCATAACCAGTGAAATAGTATTTAGCCCATGTAATATTTCCTATACACCTAACATTCTTAAATCCTAAAAGGAAAATTATTTAGGTATTTTATATATCTATCTCAAAATATTCCTGTGAAATTTTAGTCGTGTAAGAAAAAAAAATCACTTATAAGACTTTAGAAGTGCAGGATACTTCAGTTTGAGACACATGTTATGGAGTGTTTGTTAGAGGAAATGAAATGTGCTCAACCAAGTGTTGTGGTAACTTCCTAGGAGCTCATTGTGGAGGTTTAAGTACTTGTATTCGTTTTGCTTTTTGTTCTCTGGCTGTCCTAAGAAACCTTTCGTTTTTTAAGCAGAAATCTGAATGAAGGCCTTCAGGGAGCTTTCGGCCCAATTCTGTTTTCATTTGAGGGTATTTCTTGCAGGGGTGTCTGGTCTCTGTGATTTCCTTCTTGGAAACCTTGTGAGGTCCTTCATTATACATTCTGAGAGAGCCCATCCTTTGTTTGTTTTTATTTTTCTCAAACTCTGTTCTGAAGTTGAGTTACAAGTATAAAAACTGAACACTTGGGAGGACAGTATTTTTTAACACACAAAGCCTCAAGCATGAAATCGAATCCATAATGATTTTTCTTAAGACACCAGCAGAACTTCAGTTGCTTTGAGATCTGCAAGGAGCTTTTGCAAATGTACAGCTTCTTCAGCCTGAATATACTGCTTAATCGCGTTGCATAACAGCATTGATCTGCAAAGATTTGAACTGAGCTTTCTCTTATTTGTGTTGCGAATTAAAAAATGCTGGGTGGTCACCATAAAGAGCTTTCTAAAGCAATCACAGAAGCCACTTATAAGGTGGTTCATCAGCCCATAATTTTATTTGTGTAAGTGACTCAAGTGAATTGCAATGTGAAGAACACATTGGGGAGATAAGAATCCGTAAGATGAAGTCCTCCTCCCTTCTTCGCTCTTGTACAAACACTATTTTTTGCATCTCAAGTTACTACTTACTTCTGAAGTTGTGTAATTCCTCCTTAATATGTTAAACAGGTCTTTATATTGAGAGATTAGTTTAAAGCAGGTGTGCTAGTTGTTGGTTTGTGTCTCTGGCTTAGAAATATTTATCCTTTTTATTTAAGCCTGTCAAATCTTGAAATACAGCACAAATGAACTTCTAAGGCATGTTCAGGTATTTCTGTGCTACAGGAAGAAATGCAAGAGGGATATTGTAGGAACAGGAGAACCAGTACACTTGTAATTCTGTATTTAAATCAAATAAGCTGAACTATGTAGAGTAGCTACACAAATTAGTTGAAGTCATATGCGTGACCCACATAAAGGACTAAAAGAATATGCATCAACCTTCAGATACCATGAGCTTTAAGTATGCATAGAATTGCATGGGACTACTTAAAATTCTGTTTTACCTTGAGTATTGTAGTCATGCTCAAGAGTTTAAATAGCTGCTTTGAACCTGCAGGAAAGCGCATGCTAGTCAAAGAATATTTCAGTTGTAGGTGACTTCATGAAAAAAACTTGGTTAGTTTATCTGCACTCTTCTGATGAATATTCCCAATGATCTTAAACATTTTTTACGAATTTTATACTTGAATGGACAGATTGTCTAACAGCCTAAGTCTGAATTGCCCCAGAAGAAAATGATTTTTGTGTAGCTATGAAGATGCTTAGTATTGATTTTAGGTAGCTGTTGAGATAGTAATCTTTTGTTTCTTAGGCTGCAACAAAATTCAGTAGAGATATAGTGATCTTTCTGACCTGTGGCCTTCCTTTGCCCTAATTTAGAGCAGTCACAATTCTTAGTGAAATTTTAATCTTTAATATAAAATAGTGATAAGGTAACTTCTAATTATATTAACTTGTCAGTGTTGTGTATAGAAATGGCCTGAGTATATTCAAACCTTAACTCTGATAGTCCTTACTGATGTTTTGATACTTACAGAAATACCAGTGCAAATAAAGAAATTAGTCTCTGGGATTAGTACATAGAATGTGAAATCATACGTGTATACTTCAAGTAACCAGGAGGAAAAGTTGTTCTGGGCTAATCCTATAGAAGAATTCAATGTTTCTGAAGTACCTTAACAAGTTGAAAATGCCTGATGGCAATAAGATGCATTTATTTCCTAGTTTTCTAAGTTATTGCTGAGTAGTTTTTCTCCCAAGTGAAGCACATATCTATTCAGCTCCGTTTACATCCATATGTGTCTGTCTAGACTGTGAAGTAGTGGGTAAGCAATGTCATTTGAATTCAATCCTAAAATAATTTCTGTCTTTCAATAACTCATTCAAAACAAGTTTATCTTTCTTCTCTCACTCTTTATCAAATTCTTCTTCTTCTGCTATTTTCCCCTTAGGTTTATGTACACTACTTGCCTCCTCTCTACAATAACAATGCTTCTGAAACTAGTATTAGGTATTTTAACCTTAAAAATCTAAGGTTACCCATCAATAGTGGGTGCGAACAAAAAAATCATTGATGTGCTACAGGCTACGCAATTGTGTATTACAGGTTGTTCGAAGTACCTGCAAAATGACATGTCTGTGATTGCTTTAAATGCTCTTTACAGATATTGGGAGATCACTGTGTTTTCTAAGTCTTAATTTGCTCAGTTATAATAAGGCAACAGGTGTAGCGATAGTCTTTGGAAGTGCATCTTCACTGAAAAACAAGAATGTAGCCGAATTTATTTTTTTTTGCTGGTGTAAAATGCTGACCCGTGAGTGCTGAGACATGTACTAGGATCTTCTGTAAAAGGAACAGGCTAGCACAAAGTTTCCTTTGAAACTGAGGCAAAGTTTGTCTTGGCTCCAGGTAATTCTTTCTCTGTACTGATTGGCTTCTTGCATCTTAAATTTTGATCCTGGCTTTTGGAGCCTCAATAGCAATCTCAAAAAATTACTTGCCTCAAACCTATCTCTTTGTAACCACCTAGTGCCGAGTGATAGAACAAGGATAATTAAGTAGCAAAAGTTTAAGTTTTTTGGGTTAAATTAGACAGACATGAGAGCTGCTGTGGGAATTTTAGACCTTTTCCTTCCATTTGGCACTGACACTCAGCATAGTATCGGAGATTGTCAACACATTTGGTTAACGGATTTGGTAGCAGGTGGGAGAACAGAACATTAAGGGCTGAAGCAGCTTGAGTTGTCTGTGATGCTGTCCCAGAGAATCAATTATGTATTAGCAGTGTGCAATACACAGTAGATGTTTTTTTAGTCAGTAACAATAAATTCTCAAAACTAAAATAACATTTGGTTTTTTGGAGGCACTGTCAGGACTTGCAGATGATAAACTTGGTGTTTGTGTTGAGGTGGGAGGTCTTAAGGGGCTGGCATGTTCACTCAGTATAGTGGAAGAAGTTACTCTATGAAGATTGGATGCTTCTGCAGGTTCAGTATGTGATCAGATGAGCTGAACAGGAAACTTGAACAATGTGAACCTTTTCTGATGTGAATTTTCTAAATTAACTTCAGTGGTATTGACAATCACTCGCTGTTTGTGAGAGTACTTCCTCTTGTTCAGTTAATCTGCAAAACAGATCTAATAGCAGTTATTAATATCACAAAAGAAAAGAAATGAGAAGTCTGGGTTGGTCGTGCTTTCAGTATTTGGAAAATATTCTGCTATTCCTCTGACATCTTAATTCAAAATTTTCAGCAACATTTTAAGAATAACTTCAGTAAATGAAAGTGTACCTGTGCATTCTGTTTGTCATAATGTCCCTTACAAGAAATCACTAACAGAATCTTATGTGGTGGTGGTCCTCTCAGTAGGTCTGTTGCCTACAAAGAGTATATCTTATACACAACTCAACAGGTCCCAAATTAGTTGACTAGTATGGGAGATACCAAGTTGAATTTGGGTGGCAATACCCAGGTGAAAATGTTAGGACATCTTGTCCTACGGCTTCCTTTTCTGCATATAATATAGTTATCTAACAGTGTAAGCTTTTTCTGTGTTGTCATCCATTATGATTTAAATAGTTTTTTTAATTAATTGTCTATGCCATAAGCATCTACTAGAGGTCCAAAATATATTACTGTCACGGGAGTTGAAAGCATTGCGAAGGGTACTTGGACACTTCCCAGTTTGCATGTTCACGCTGTGCAGGACTCTGTTAAAAAGGACAAACCCCATGTGACGTGGGTAGAAAGAATTTAGTCTTTCATACTAAAGGCACTTAAGCTTGCAATACACAGTTTTGCTGTTTCAGGTGCACTTTCGAGCTTTCTGTCTGAAGCTTTCTGTCCTTCTAGGGGAGCTGCTAAAGTTACTAGACTTCTATATTTCTCCTGTATAGCATTGCTTATATCTGTTAGGTTCTAGAAATAAAGCAAGAACACTGTACCCACTGTCAGACATAGATGGTGCTGCTACTGGGTAGGCTGGACTGAACAGTGTAGCTCCTCCAGAAAGACCTCCCCAAGGCTGGGGTGAGTCAGTGAGGAGCGGTGGAGGAAGCCACTTGAATACCTCCAGGTAAATAACATGGCCTTCTGCAATCCCTTCCTAGGCAAGATGTTTGAAATGAACTAACTGCTGTGTCTTGGAATTATTTTAATAAGCAGAGAGCTATTGTAGCTGAAAGGCAGTAATCAGGCCTCTTATCAAGAGCTAAGATTGTGGTCGTTGTATCCTCTGTTTTATGTGAATATAAAATCTTACCAATTCAGTGAATGTTTTGTAAATAGAATTGGTCTAATAGCTTTTGACATTCCGTATGTGAAAAAGGAAACAATTAAAATAATTGTACACTTGTTCATTTGATTTTTGTCAAGAAGTTGCTAATAGGATTAGTGTGTGCTGCTGCTGGGTTTTAGTCAACTGGCGTAATTTTCTTCAGTTCAACATAGCCTGTTGCTTATCCTCCTAGCAACCGATTAGAGCAGTAAATGCACCCGTTTTCAGTGTAGGGAAAGAAACTGCAAACACCTGTAATGAACACCCTGGGGCTGTGAGGAATTGACAGTTGTAGTGTCATGCTGGAATGCAAGCTTGCATTACACCTGATGCCAGTTGCTGTTACGCTATTTGAGATGAATGGGTTTCCTGCCTCTTTATGACTTCTTTTGATATATACAATTAACCTATTTTGATACAAGGTCTTTGTTCCAGGTTAGGAATTAAATAGTTGTATCTGTTGACTGGTATTATCAATTGGACAGGGTGAGATGGACATCTAGGATGAAGATATAAAATCAGTGTCATAAGCATATGCCTAATGCATAAGCACTTTTGATTCCAGGAAAGCAGGAGGTTGCAGATAAGCATGACTATCTAAAAGTAGAACCGAATAAAAGATCAAGAAAACTACAGAACTGAGGTTGATTGTGCATGTGATAGTAGTAGAAATGAATTAATACAACTGTTAGACATCGGCATATAAAATCGGGAGAAGTTTTGTAGAGGAGGTTGGTCCTCAGAGTTACTGGTGTTCTCTGGGGGAACTCATAGTACTGATTGTCTTTCCATGGTAGATGAAATGGACTGGCAGGGTTTAAGGTCAGCCAAGTGGGTTGTTGGAAGGAAAAGGAAGTAACTGGAATTAATTATGAATTATGGAATCATAGAATGGTAGGGGTAGGGAGATCAAGTCCAACCCTTCTGCCAGACCAGGATCAGCTAGGGTAGGCCACGGAGAAACATATCCAGGTGGGTTTTGAAAGTCTCCAGCGAAGTAGACTCCACAATCTCTCTGGGCAACCTGTTCCAGGACTCTGTCACCCTCAGAGTATAGAAGTTTTTGCTCATGTTGAGGTGGAACTTCCTATGTTCCAGTTTGTGCCCATTGCTCTTAGTCCTATCACAGGGCATCACTGAAAAGAGACTGGCCCCTTCTACTTGACACTGACCCTTCAGATACCTGTAAACATTAAGATCCCTTCTCTGTCTTCTCCAGTCTAAACAGCCTCTGGTTTCTCTGAGGAAATGGATGCCTTCCTACTTTGAAAACATCTTGGATATTATCGCAAGTTCCCTAAAAATATTGATCCAGTGTCAATAACAAAACAAATGTAGTAGTAGAAAATGTCTTTATCCATTTCCTTTTGTTTTTCTTTAGTTTCCTGTACATCGTTATATACTCCGTTCTTGAATATTGTGTGTGATTTGGGCCTCCATTGGCTCAGTCTTTCCAAATAAGAGAAGACCTTCAAAAGGTACACAAAAGGGCAATTGTTGTCATAGAATCAAGTATAAGTCAAACACAAAAATTAATTTAGAATGGCGTAGACTACTGTCATGGAGTTTATATCCAAAGCAGCTGCATCTATACATTTAGCTTTATTCAGGCTATGTCTAGGTAACTATTTGTTTGAAAGGAAGGGTGGGCAAACCAGAGATCATTCCATGTACTTGTGTAAACTCTTAGTACCCTTCTACTGATAAGATTTATTTTAAAATTTGTGGATGATTGCCGTTGGAGAGCTGGTCGATTTGACTCAGTACAGAAGTTACTATGGGCTTACAGTGAATATGGGAGCTGTAAATCATTTACTTGATTTAGTTGACTAAACAGTGCTTGAAATATAAAAGATATTTTTATTCTTTGTGCCAGCTGTCTGATAGCCATGTGGAAACTCTTCAAGTACAAAGTTCTTGTTCATCTGGGCTTGACTAATGAGTATGAAGCAGAGTAGTGTTCAGATTGCTCTAATTTGAATGAGTCATTGTAGCAGAGTGATTAGGCATAGCTGATACAGAACAGTCCTCCAGTGGAAATGCAGACACAGATGTCAAACTTCCTTTGCTCCTGGATACTTCTACTTTCAGACAATGCTGAATTTTAATCTGACAGTTAAATTACTGCTTCCCCTGCATGTCTTTGTGGCAGTTATAAGAGATCTCATTAGGTACATATTTTAAATTGTGGAAGACTAAATAATATCAGGAGCTGTGATATTAGATCAAGATGTTAAAAGCATCATTTGCAGGTATTCCTTTAGGTGTTTGGAACCAGTAACTTATTTGCTTTTACAAAATGTCAAAGTTGGTATGTGGCAATAAATCTATTTGACAGAGTAGTGGCTCATAAAGCTGAGATTTTGTATCTTCGGTGTGCTTGGTAGCCAGTACAATTGATACAGGGCATAAAAAATTCTGTACTGTTGTCCACTATTGGAGTTTATTCAGTGAGAAAATTGAAGCTATTGCATTTGCAAAGTGTTTCTGGTGGGTAAGAAAAATATAAAACATGGTGTTTGTGAACTATGTTTTGCTCTAGATGGTTACAGTGACTTGGGTTCCAGCCATGTTGTGTTCCTATGTCTTCTAAAATGCAAAATAATCTCATGCACTAGGGGCCTACTGGAATAATTCTTGAGAGCTAATAATGTACAGCCTGGTATTTGCCTTGTAATGCTGTCATGTTTTGTTGCTATGTGAGAGAAAGTAGTAACTTGCCAATTCAAGTATAATATTTGGATACCATTCTTCTTTTGTTCCTAACATAGGTCCTTGACTAATCAGGCACAGTCAGATCATTTGACTTGGCTGAAAGTTCCTGTAATTTACTGGCTTCTTATTACAGTGCTATAAAACTATGTATTACTAACACTTGTCTTGTAAATGTATAGCCTATTAGATTTGATTAAAATATGATAAATTATGAAATAAAATAATTTTCAGTTGAAACTTTCCATTGAAGGCAATGTGAGAAGTAATAACAGTAGTGGTGGTGGGGAAGCTCTTTACTGAAGGGTTTTGTATGTCTCTGAAGGCACATAGCCCGGTAATTCAGATGGCAATTAGAATCAAGCAGTTAAACTACACTATCCTGATTTCCCTACTGGGCCAGTCTCTGAAGTCTTCTGTGGTATCATGAGAATAGTACAATCAAGTGAAGTACTGGTAGATAACAGATGCTCTTCTGGTGACAGTTGCCAAAACAACTGTCATACAAGCAAATTAAATTGTACAAAGGAATTGAAACTTTACTTGTGAGATGAGGAAGCATGTTAGAATCATAGAATTTTTTGGGCTGAAAGGGACCTTTAAGATTGTCTAGTCCACCCTCCTGCCATGAGCAGGGACGTTTTTCACTAGATGAGGTTGCTCAAAGGCCTGACCAACCTGAAATTGAACACTTCCAATAATGGGGGCTCCACAACTTTTCTGGGTAACTTCTTCCAGTGACTCACCACTCTCATGATAAAAAGCTTCTTCCTTATATGCAAAGTAAACCCATCTTCTTTCTCTTAAAAACCATTATCCCTTGTCCTGTTATTAGTGGCCTTGGTAAAAAGTCTTTCCATAACTCTTATAAGTCCTCTTTATATATTGAGAGACTGCAGTAAGGTCTGTCTGGAACCACCTCTTCTCCAGGCTGAACAATTCCAACTTTGTGCCTTCATAAAGATGTTCCAGCCCTCTGTCATGTTTGTGGTCCTTCTCTGGATCTACTCTAGCAGTTCCATGTCTGTCTTGTGCTGGGGACCCCAGAACTGGATGTAGTACTCCAGGTCTCTCAGGAATGGAGAAATGAACAGGGAGAGGATGGGAGACAGGGAGGAGTTTGGTGCTTTGCAGGTAACTAAGAGCCAGGTTACAAAGCACAATAACAATTCTAAATATGTGACTAATGCTGCTGTGTGTCCTCTTACCATTAAGATGGTAAGGGTTTCTCTTGGTATGTGAACAGCTGAATTAAATGAACAATGAAATGGAGCAATATCATTAGGCTCCAAATGTTTTCCCTTTTGTTCTTGGTTTTTGGCTTTTCCCAAACTTATTGGGCCATAATTATTCGTCTAAAATTCAGTAGGTATCTAGGGATTTAAAAGCTAATGTGTCCTTAATCATGGTAAGTAATTTTAATCCTATTTTCTTTGTAAGTGGGAGAAAAATGCAACTGCAATTCAAATGGACAAGAACAGTCCTCCTCCCTTCTCTTCTTCTGGCAGCCACTAGTCTTTAGCTTATTGCTCTTTTCTCTCTTTTATTGGGGAGATCACCTGTGTGGTAAATGGCAAAATAATCAGGGTCAATCTTACATGCTCATGCTTGTGAGCAGCTCTTAGTTTAACATGGATTGCTTCTGCAGTATGATTTGTTTCACTGTCCCAAAGTTGGCTGCACGAACGCAGGGGAAGAAGTAGCGGAGGAATGAGGGTGAGTGACTTGGACAGGAAGGGGGGGAAGATCTTCCCAGGCATCATGCTGTTTTATCCTAACCGTAAATTCTTGACTTGCCCACGCAGTGCTTAGTCTGATATATCTTATCAGTTTTCTGCTGCCTTGCAGTTTTTCCACTGTTTAACAGCAGTGGCCAAGGGATAAATTTTCCTCTTCCTTCTCAGTTCTCCCATTGCTTCTATATATCTCAGGTCTATAGGTTGTCACTTGAAGAAATATTAAATATTAATGAATTTTACCACCTGTCCTGGGGCACTTAAAGACAAGCAGGGTTTCCCTTGATTTTCAGTGGAAGTATCTTGTTAATATGTGCCATACTCCAACCAGATAAGGGAGCATTGGCTGTGATAAGTGGTGTTTATGATGAAATAGCCGACTGAGGTGGTGTTTCTGAAGTGCATGGTTTCTTTCAGGAGATGCAGGTATGTGGTCTAAAACAACCTGATTATTTTGAACCTGCTCTTGCTGTCGATGCTATCAATTTAAAATGAGCTGAAGTTCCTACTCTCTCCCCTCTTTTCTCCTTTCTTCACAATACTGATGTTTCCCATGATCATTAGGCCGATGAAACATTTCTAAAAATCACGGTGTAAACTTGTAGCCATCTGTTCATAAAGGTGCGAATGTAATTTTCATCCATTCAGGGGATCGGTTGTACAGTGAGGATAGTATAACTGTTTAATAGGAGCTCTTCCTATAGGGAAGCTAGGAGAAAGGACTGACAGGTATTTTGGCTGTGTTCTGCAGATTGGGCTATGTCCATTCTTGATGTCATCTGGGCTCCACAGTAAAGGAGTAACTGGAAGAGCGCAAGTCTTCCTTTAGTGAAGAGGTTAACTTAGAGAACATTTCTGTAGCCTCCCAAGGAACAAACAGGCTTATTGGGGAAATAAAGGGATATTTAAATTTTGGGCTGAAGCTACAACTGGAGAAGGACTTAAGTCTTCTGGAATAGTATCGATACCTGATAGCTGAAGTGATGAAAGATACGTGAAGTTAGAAATGCAAAACAAGATGGTAATTTGGGGATCTCTGGAGGTCTCTTAGTCCAGAGCCTTCCTCAAAACAGGGCTGATTTCAAACTTATCTTGTGCTTTCCTACCATTCTTTCTGGGAGTGATTAATGGGACTAAGCATAACTTAAAATTGTAAACCTCGGCTTTCAGATATCGTGTCTCTTCCAGAAAAATAACCTCCCTGAAAGCATTCACAGGCATCTTTTGGGAGGTTCTAATCAAGGTGCCAGAGTTCTGATTTGTCACTGAATTTTTTCAGATTTGCTTGAAGAATAATTTTTTTGAGTAACCATTTCAAAAAAGTCTTTCTGAATGAAAGACCTTTTCCTATTAATCAGCAATTAATTTGGAGAGAAACTATTCTACACTTTCTGATCAGATGTTTTCAATGTGGCTAACAGCTGCATCTCTTCATGCAGACCCAGCAGATAGGATAAGAGTACGGATGCTTCATGTAGCTGTCAGCCCATGGCTGTCATGACAATGAATGCGAGCTCTACTGGAAGAAGTTATAATGAACTACTAGCATACACATTTTTAAGTGACAGCACGTACATGCGATGAAGTCTGTGGTAGTTTGTGCATGCTGTGTGTTAAGGAACTTTCTTACAATAGACAAATAGGTGCTTTAATGACAGAAATGGAGCAAAGTATCTTGAAACTAGATAGGGGGACGGCAACAGCTGTTAAGCTATTTCTTAAAATGTGCCCTTACTATTATGAAAGAAATGCAAGACACATGGTAGGACTGCAGCCACTATTTATATACAATGCCCCAGTCTCAAGAGAAATTTCTTTCACTTATGAATATTGACACTCTAAAGAAAACAAGCTGACATATTTTGTGTTACATCTGCGTATTCACAATTGTGAACGCATGCTATCATTGTGTGGCGGTTGTTAGTCCTAGATTGTGAAAATTTTTCTCAGGGTGGAAACAGATTATTCACATCTAGAGCTCATTAGGAAGCGGACTTGACAGTTGTTTAGCAACTTGCATATATAATTATTTCAGTACTGGAAGGAAATGCCCCTTGCTTTTACAAGTCATAGAAAAAAGACACAGCACCTTGGACTTCTTGGAAGTAAAGGGCATGTGGATGCAATAAAATGTGTTTTTACGTCTTGTATTGAGTATGAATGGTTTAGCTGACCTAGTTATTAAACACAGGAAGTATTATCAATGTTAAAATCTAAAATTGTCTATTCTCATCAAAAAGCATGGGACTTGCATGTGTTTCAGACATTTCTGTATGTCCTTTTCCTGACTGAATCTGCTGAAGTATATTGTAGAAGTCCTTGGAACGGCTTTCTAAAATATTTCATTTCTTCTAGACTACTGGTACCAATACATTTAAGTTAATGCATCTTCTGGGTTTTCCTTCTGATCCTTTTTTCTCTGTCAGTTCACCTGGTGGCCCATCTAGGCTTTTCTACGATGTAACTTCGGTATTACACTGGCACAAATAGTTCTTTATATTTGCATTGTTAGCATTAGCTTTTAAAACCTGATCTGGTTGGTAACAAGTGCCACAGACAAACTGAAGACTTTCCATTCTGCTTACCAGCAAGATAATACTCTCCTGGGAGTATATCTTGGTGCTTGAAGGTATTTCCAAAATAATAGCAAAGATCTAAGCACTCTTGAGAACTTTTGGCTGTGATTTATAGGAAGTAGTATTTTTTCCATTAATCTCTCCTGCATGTCAGGAATATAGTCAAAGATGAAGCTCAGTATGTCTACCAAAAATAGAAAGTAGGCATGCATCTGTTCGTTATTCAAAGGTCCTATTTTAAAACTTTAAGGAACTTGCATGTAAATCTTAAAGCTTTGTCAAGCTCCTGTGTTTGTTGTCCACTCCGGTCCCTGAAGAGAGAAGGCTACAGGGTCACACCTGTTCCTTGAAATGAATTGTATGATTTATGCTCAAGTGGCTTTGGGGTCACAATATGGAGATACAAAATCCCCAAAGGGCAACAGAGATTCTTTCATCTGCATGATTTAAACAGGTGTTGCCACCTCTTATGCCACCTGCCAAATATTGGTTGAAAGCAGTGTTAATGAATAGGAGACAAAATAAGGCAGCAGTACCTTGTCTTAAAATTCGAGTTTCACTACCTGATTTTACTCCATGTGTGACTTGCGTAAGCACATAAATAGGAAGAAGCTGCTGTTCTGTTTGCAATATACTCTTCTAATGGTGAACACAGTTTGCCCTGAGCTAGATGATGAATAGTCACTCTAAACTGAAGGGTGGAGAGTTGAAAAATACTGTATATGTTTTTGACTGGGACAATAAAAAAAAAATTAGAACTGAAAAAAGTTAATCTGTATGGATTTGATGTAAAAGAGCTCTACCTACATTGGCTTTGTTTCCAAAATTCAAACATACAGTTAAAAGCAAAAGCTGGGCATGGAAATTAAAGTGCTGTGAAGTGGAAGATTCTGAAATAAGTTAGTGTGACAGGTCCCCCTTTACTTGCAGTGAAGGGTTTCTGCATGAGTTACAGGTTAGGAGTACCAGATCAACATGGGTAGCAAAATACCTTGCTTGTAGCAGGCATTTTTGAGGAACTGCAGGTATTTCTTTGATCACTGAAACAGCAACGGTGGTTCAAATCTTGAAGAATAAGCAGACATGGTATTAGAGAGGTTTAGATCTTGTCCAACTGATGTATATAAAGTTCTTAAAGGAAACTGGGAAAAAACTCTTTTAAGTTTACAACATGTACTGAGTTATCCTTGAAACCTAATTGTATGGTTAATTTAAGACAGCATTTGAAATTCATATGGAAATGTTTCAAACACATAGAATAATAGAAGTAGTAGGTACTTGGATTTCTACTATTGGCATCAGCTGAAGAGAAATCATTTGCTTATCTAAACTTTATTTCTTTTTATTAAGAAGAAAATGTAAAAGCAGTTATCAGTAACTGAAATGGATTTGTAACATCCATCACTAGGCCAAGGTGGATGTTGAGGAATGTTATGATTCCTCATACGGATTAGCTGCGACAAAATGACGGCTACAGCTAAGCCCTTAAAGACAATGTATAAAAGACATGCTTTTCTAGGCCAGAATAGATTGGCCAAGATGAGTATGTCAGTAACAATGTACACTGAAATTGGGCTAAATGTCAGGTCTAGGTGTGTGAGAATGACATGTGGTGAGAATCTCAGTGCTCATCCTGTGCTTGTCATTACAGCTGTTCTCTCTAAACTGTGTGTCAAGAAAACAGTCATCCAGATGAGGAACAAGCTTCAAGTAATGCTTGGTTTGATAAATTTTAGGTAGTTTCATTGTATAGTGAGTGTGCAGCTGTGTTTTAGCCCATCAACCCTTAAGTGCACTTTCTTGATGGCAAGCATATTGATGATACAATGAGGATGACTAGAGTGCATGTTCAACTTTAATTTCCTCTTCCTTCACTTCATTTATTTGCCAATAAGTGAATATGTTTCCTTAGAAACTAGCTATCTTAATCACAATTAGGAAATCAAACTTTACACCTTTGTTTCTGTGAAACTTAGTGCACATCTTGAAATACTTGTTAATACTTCAAGCTGAGGAAACAGGGAAACCTGTCCCGCATGACACTGCAAACAAAACTGTGGCTTTGAGAGCTAAAGTTCCTACTTTGGTGGAATACTACTGTTGTGACAGAGGAGAATTTAATTATAGGTCTGCATTTGCTTGAAATGCTAGAAATCTTTGCTGTGGGCTCAAGACTTTTCTTTAATGAGGTATCTACATCTTCTGTCCATATCTATAAAGGCCTTGAAACTTATATCCAGGATTTACAGATGGCGTTCTTCTGCATACCCAGTATTAAATTGTCTTCTTTTTTTTGTAGCATATATGTTATAGAACATGAATTCAGCAGTAAACTTTCTGCAACAGTTCTCTTTAAAGTAAAAGAAAACCCAAAGCAACCAAACAAAACATCACTGCATTATAAACTGACAAAACAGCCTTTGAAACACAACAGTGATGCAAACCTAAACCCCCGAGTACCGTATGTAGCAACATTCCTTTGTTAGTCTATGTTACTATTGGAAATATGATCACAAAAGACAGAAGGAAAATGTAATTTGTACTTACTCTGGTTAGTTGTGGAATTGATTAGGGAACTGTCAACAAATGATGCCTGGCCAATAAAACATTTGATATTTTGGTTTGTTTTTTTTGGGAAGATGTTTAATTCTGTTGACTTATCTCAAAAATATTTAAGCTAACATGGCATCCCCACGAGCGGTTTCAGAACTCAAGACTCAAATTTTTTTTTAGCCAAGTTAAGTGGAACTATCATATTTTATTGGGAGGCTTCAAAGGCTTAGGCTGAGTATGAGCTGTAAATCCAAGCTACGCTTGCCATGCTTGGAAATAATGCATTGGTCTTCATGATGTGTGAATAGAAATTCATTTGTATAGCTGCAGGGGACATCCTTTTTCTTTTGTTTTATGGGGAGAACTGGCTTGTTGCTGTCCTGGAGAAAATGAAAAGCTTTGATCAGGCTGCAAACTCTGCTTTTTTTTGGAAGTAACTGAGGACTATGCACATAATACCTAGAGATGCTAAAAGGTGTGGTATGGTTGGTTCCCAGACTTGGACACTTCACATAGTAACCATTCCAAGGGTTGACACTAGACTAAAGTTTTCTTTAAATGTCATGTCCCTGTCTCAGTACATGGCGTTCACCTTATTAGTAATACATTTGAAAAGCTGTCTTTTCAATTTGGAAGGACTTTCTGTAGGGCGAAATAAGATCTATGGCTCTGAAATTGCAAAATGTCTATATGCATAATTTTAAAATGTATGAAACCATAAGGAATTACATCAAGGTTTTATAATATTAAAAATCTTAATATCCTATCATAAAAGAAAACCATGTCTGTTCAGTGTTTATTTATATTTATATTTCTCTTTATCAAAACAGAACAGCTAGGCTGAGGACAGGATAGTGTAGAGATGTAACCTGAAAGAATTCAGTTGCTCTGATGAATTCGCTGTCACAAAATAGAGATAAAAATCACACCATTAGTGAATGACCTGATGGTTGGTCTTTCAGCCTCACATCTCTAGGAGACAGCCTCACTACTCGGTTGCAAACACTTGCAAGAGCGAAAAATAGGAGAACAACCAAACGAGTAACAGTCTGGATCAATGTCTGACTGCACCCCCACTGTGAATCGTTCAGGAGGCAATAAAACCAACCAAAAATTATGTAGGTGATATATAGTGTATAATATAATTTTACATGTTAAAGTACAGTAAGACTCCTTTTTTGTTTAGAATAATTGAATGCTTTTCCCCCTGCCAGTCTCTTCAGGAAATACCACGGGATTATGGTGGCTGAGTTGGGTAAGAATTCAGATTTCAAATGTATTGTCTTTAAACTTAGAAACTAATTGGATTCACATTTTTTTTCTCCAATTGCTTCCAGCTCTTGCACTCTTAGTGAGAATGTTTAGTAGAACTGAATTATTACTGAAATAAGGTTCAAAGGTAGTTTACTGTGAATGAAGTAGTTTGGAGGCACTGGCTAAACTCTAGTATTTTTTTGCCTTCCTTTAAATTCTATTATTTTGTAGACTTTCATCAGAAGTGAAACTGATCAATGGCTTTAAAAAATCTTCACTGCCTTGCTTAAAAATGATTAATTAGAAGCTGTGGTAAAAGTGAAATGACATGATCTAGGCATCTTGCTTCTCCTAACATCGCTAGATTTCTAACTGTATAGACAACTATTTTGGTGTGGAATAGAAAGAAACTGAGAGGAAGACTCAACGCCTCTTGGGACTACTAATGAACAACAAAACAGTCTTTTGAAAGTTTGTGTATCACGAAGTAGACTTACTATGTTGGAATCAGCAGAAATCTGTTTTCTGTCTTTCATCCATTTGCATAAAATGAGTCCACAAACATGGAGAAGCACTAGTCTGTATCTCTTGCAGTAGGTTAGACATCATTTTTGAGACACAATTTTCTAGATGTTGCTGTAGTGCAAACTAAATCTTGAGCAAACTTTAATGCTTCATAAGGATAGGTTAAACAACTTTTTTTAGAGAATGGTGGAAAATGAGATGCTTTGGACTACATTACATCCTTTAGTACTTTAGGAAGAACCATAATGATCTGCATTTTTAGATCTGAAGATGAACTATTAATAAGCAAAATTATATGAGCAAAATATAAATCATTAATTAATCAACTTCTGATATAGAGCACTTGATCTCTGCCAACTTAGGCAGCCCACATTTAAACAAATACCTTAAGAGGAACTGCTAATATCAAAGAGTGAACTTCATTCTATTCTTGATGTCTTAAGTGCCCCCAGCTGTGTGATTGACAAGTATATATCTGCACTGCTATTTTGGAATTGCAGTCAGAATTTAGAACCAGGAACATTTAGGCTTACCTTTTTTAGATACTTGAAAAGCTTTACCAAAACACAAAGCAGCATCCTGATACGGAAAGCAATACAGGGCTGCTTTGTAGGCTTCTATAAGACACTGCTGTGGAGTTCGGAAAATGGCCATTCACTTCAATGAGAAGAACCTATAACTACTGTTCACGCAACCTCCCAACAGCCTGGAGACCTACAAGCAAGAGCTGATCGTGAGTCTCTTACCAACTATACTCCGTGTTTAATGATGTTAGTAAGGAGAGTTTTTTGAAAACAGAAATGTGGAGGAGGTTTGTATTAGAAGGAAATACAGCGTTGTAGAACAAGATTCAAAGGTGTCTTGTACATCTACCTGGCACTTGACCATAATGTGCCAGATGAAACAAGCTGTTAGGAACAAAAACCTCAACACCAGGATGAGATGGCTTTTTTTTGTAATGCCCACGCTGGTGTTGCCTATGCAGTTCTGATGATCTAACTGTAATTTTATAGTCTGCACCACCATCACCCAGATGGCAAGATCCACTTAGTTTTCTAGAGATGGCAATCCAAATGAAGTGTTGTCTCACCTGAGAAGCTATAAATGAGAGGGGCCTGTGGTTTTGTGTGTAATGCTTTGGATGCAAGTGTTGTGCTTCCAGCCACCTGCTGTCTTTGCTAGGTCTGTGTCAGTGGCTGATGACCCATGATTCATACAATACTTGAGGTGCCTTTGCTGAACGTAAGGATGCGGCACTGAGGTTGCACTGTGCTCTTTGACATGTTTGACCTCCATGAGAGCATGGGTATCACTTCATGTCCAGTGTCACGTGATGGTAGAAGAAATGATGGATGTGGGTTCTTTATTCCTTCTTGCCACAGCTCTTTCCTGAAGACTACACCCATCACCATGTTTCCACAACATATGTAAGGTTAGAGAGTAGTCTCAACTACAGGCAGATTAGTTGTCAGTGCCTTCTCACTGTCAGGGAGATTGAGACCAAGAATAAGGTTTCCATCTTAATGAAACTGATCTCTACATAGACTTAATTTTGGAGGCAGCCAAGTCTTCCAGTGAGGAAAAAAAGTCACCAGATAAAATGGCTGCTGTGTTATGATTCAAAAAATTAAACTGAGAACAATGTGATTGGAAATGTTGTGTGAGGCCCTTACAAAACCTGGGGTACCAATTGCTGAATTGTCTCTCTCCAATGAGCTGGTTAGATAAGAGTAGGGAAGATGTGAAAGTCTAGACTTGGTCCTGTCAGCTTGTAAAACTGTCTTGTTCGTTCTGGCACAAGCCTGCGGCAGCCCTTGCTGGAGCATGGACCTAGTCACCTTCCCCCTGGTACTTCTGACCCCACCTTTCCTGGCTGCCAGCATATAGATTTGTGATGATGCTTGAGCTGCTTTGTCCTCTTTGTCTGCCAGTCTGCATACTGTTCTCCAACCTGCTGGTTTTCTCTTCTCCTTTCTTGCAAGTGAATTAACACAGTTCACAGCCAGAATCTGTGCTAGGTAACAACTTTCTTTTTCCTGTCTGAAAAAGAACTAAATCATCTGGTATTCAGTTGTTTAATGTTTTAGCTGATGTGTTAGAACCAGAACTTTCTTAGTCAACCTTAGTTTAGAAACTGACCATTTAGACTTTGTTCTGCCCACTCTGAAGTAGCGAGATCATGCTTTTTATAACGTACACTTGATTTTTACTGCACTTCAGATTGACACAGTATTTTCTTGGAGGATTATAGGCATTTCCAGTCATTAGAAAACTGAAATGAGATAAAATGGGCCATGTTCTTGATGTAAAGTGATGTTACGACTTGAAGCAAGTTATGTGAACACACTTTATATTCCATCATTTTCCTTGGAGATGCATTTCATGTGATCAAACTATTTTTTCACCAAAATGTGGATGTAAAAGACCACACAATTCTTATCCAAATGTGGCAATTAAAACCAACTGTTTTTTCTGTAACTCCTTGAAAGCTGAGTCCCTGACAGTGGTATAAAAATAAGAATCTTTTGTGTTGTAGTGAGGAATATAGTCACTTTTTTAAATTGCTTTATGTTTGAACTTGAGTTTAATGAACCTGTGCTAAGTAGTATAGTATATAGCTTTCCTATCGTGCCTTCCTACGTATCATCTTGATCAATCTTGACTTTTCTGAGTATGCTGAATCCTAGTGATGTTTCAATTTGGGTTAGTTGGAGAGCATGTGATACCTACCCTTCATTTATGTCGTCTTTTTCCCATGTTGCCTTTACTGGTTATGTCAGTAAAGCAGCTTTCTGTGCTTGTATCCGTAGGTGCAGAAAATTCTCAAGCATGCTACTGCATTTTCATTCCATTGTAAGTTAAATTGCTACTTAACCACTGTTGTCATTGCTCATATGTCAACTTCTTCAGCAATTATCAGCATTATATTCTTAAAAGGATTTCAAGATATTGAAGTTTCGTGAAGAAAGAGTCTTATGGGGATAAAGTAAACTGCTGCGTTTTATTATCTAATGTAAGGGGTGTAAAATCATCTTTTTGGCAAGAGTCAGTACGGTTATAGTGAGGATGACTAATTATAAAAGATGAGTTAATTGGGCATGTTGCCATTTTTTGAAGAAAAAAATATTGAACTTTTGCCACGTGGGTACCTGGACATCTATGTACCACTTTGCATCTTTGAAAGCAGATGGATTATCCCATTCAGGGGCTTTTGGGCGAGAGGCTCTAGAATTGATTTTGTTTTTCTCGTGTACGTGTTCTATACAGTAATACAATGGATCCACACGAACTTAAGCAACTGGAAGACTTAATCATAAAATTTTCTCTTCTTTTGAAGTCTCTTAAATGATGCAAATTATCCCATGTGTAGGAATAACTGCTAGGTTTTTATCTCAAAGTGACAAATAATGAAGCAACTGATGCTTTTCTATTTTGAAACAGGCAGATGGTATGTAATTGGGGTGGATTTTGTTTTAGATACTTTTTTCCTTAGAAACTAATACTTTCTATCCTTTTGTTCAGTTTTCTGAAGGGCGATAAAAATGATAGGTGTTAGACTTTTTTTCCTCTGTTTTTACAGCCATTGCTTACATACTTTTGCCTATGTAGCTGTTACAGCTTTCTTTCAGAGATAAACTGATACTATTGCCAAGGAAGTACATGAAGAAATCCCATGTGGAGGCATTTTATATTATAATTCATTATTAGCTTCTTTACTTTGGAAATACAGCTAGAGACTGAGAGTTTGGCAGCTCTTCCAAGGCCATGATGTGCTGTGATAAAATGGTAGAGCCTCACATTGCCTAGATTTTAAGAGTGCCCTCTTCCTGCTTTCAGGAGACACTGCAATAGTAAGTTGGTAGTTGGCAGGAGTTTTTGCTGGAGCCTTAAAAATTTCATGTAATACTAGTGAAGCCTTTTAGTCATAACAAGGGGTGGAAGAATCAGGTAACTGCTTCTGAGAGGCTTTTGAAAGTGTGCAAGAATTATAGGTAGAGTCAAGGGAAGGACCTTATCTGGTGAAACAGGTGTTAGTGAAAAGCTGAAATGGGCTTGTAGTCTGAGGACTTAAACTGTTTGAAGGATGTCTTTGAAGGATGTCTTCAGCAGTAATATCATAAGCATGTATGGAATATACCTTGACCACAGTGGGTTTGGCCAGTATCCAGAGGCTTACTGTTGCTGTAAAATGGGTGAATAACATAACAGCGATCCAGCTTGAAGCTACCTTACCTCTGAATTATTCAACCAGATGGATCTTAGGGAGTGTGAAGTATTTCTACCCCACATTGTTGCTGCAGATGTTTTTTTAGCATCAATATACAATATTGTCCTATTTCCAAAATAATTTGCAGAGCTCTAGGACTGTATCACGTGGTATTGCCCCTTTTGCTGAGTCCTTTTCTCGCCCTCCTACTCTACATGATTGCTTCTTGCTTTAGGAGAGAATGTCAATACTAAATTTTCTTTTACTTAGCTGTAAAACTCTAGAGTTGTCAAATGAGGAGCTCAATAACCCTTGGCCTGTTTTTCGAATGCTTTTAAGTCCCTTTTTCGCATAGGTCTTGTGGCATATGCCTCTCTGCAGGAAACGGCTCTAAAGGGAAAAGGTGGAGGTTTAACAGCAGAAAGTTATTAACCAGTCTTATTGCTGATCTGTGCCAGTGTTACGAAAATGACAATCTACCGTTTTATATTTCTGAAGGGGTGGTGTTCTGTGTTTGCATTTGCACAAGCATAGTCTGTGGAACAAAACATCCAGTGCTGCTTCCTACTACTGTTTTGCAGGTACGTGGTGTTCAAACTGCACTGCTTACTGTGGACCTATAGATTACATAGTTGGGAAATGATAACTGATGCATAAGTACAGGCCAAGTGCTGTACCTCTACTTGTCATAAAGTTATAATTATTTGAAAAGTAACATTCATTTTCAGAGTGAGTCACTGACCAAGGAATAACACACAATATGGAAAGGCTTCTATACAAGAAACTTCCTCTATACAGGAAGGAGAGTACGATCAGGAAGTATAATAGTTTATAAAATCCAGGATGAAATGTACAGGATGAGTGTGGTTTTCTGACACAAGAAATAGGACTTCTAACAGAACTTGTGAAAATGGTCCAGAATCTCAAAAGAATATTGGAAGACTATAGAAGATTGCTTAAAAAATGTAGGATATTATAGTCTCAGTGAAACTGTAAAGTAGTAAAAAATGGAGCGAAAAGGAAATGCTACTCATGTCTGAACAGGTCTTAACAGCCTTGAAAGGCTCATCTTGGCTCATTTAGAAATGAAGCTTACCATGAAAACTCAGTGTTTCCCAATAAGGTCCAATTACTCTATATAGCCCCCTTCCTAATTAAATATCAGCAGCTGAACCTGTCATCTGATTTCTAGGGTTTTTTTTCTCCTTTAGAGGGTCTCCTGACAAGCTGTTACTACTGAACGTTTTCATTAGTGTTTCGGGCTTTTGCATACAGCCTCCTTGATGTGCTTCAGAAGCTGATGGGTTTAAAGATGCATCAGTTTGACGCATGACTCCGAATTGCAGTCCTGGTACAAAGCTCTGCCCACTTGTGTAGTGTATCTCTGACATCAGCTGATTTGTATAAAATACCTGATTACTGGATTGTAAGCTATCATTGAGTACTTGAGTTGTGTTTTAAGCCATGTAATTGACTACCAAATACCTCAGTCTTTTGGCTGCCACTGCTTTCTCATGTGCTGTGCATATTTTACTCCTTCCAGGGTGAGATTTTTCTTTTGTAGTACTTAAGATTAAATGGCTTGATAATTGGTCTTTTGTCTCTACCCTCATTCTTCAGGTATCTGTCCACTGAAGTACCTGATAGTGTCTTTCTGTGACTGGTGGAAAACTTAAAATAAGGCTGGATATAAATGGTACTTATATAAACAGCTGAAAAATAATGCACTGACATTGTTGGCCTTAGTCTCAAAAACCTTAACAAGGGCAATCTTGAGGAAAACACCAGAAATGAAACTTGCCTGTGAAATAAATGACCAGACTTCCTGTGACATCTTCAAAAGAAAGGAAAGAAATAAATGACTGTTGAAGTTATTTGTGTGCACTAGAAAACATGTACTGATTTGTAGTCTGTGGAATAAGAAGGAACTGCTACTCAGGCCTGCACAGATCTTAGATATCTTGAAAGGCTGACCACAGCTTTCCTTCGAACCAAATGGCAATCCACAGGTAGGAAGCACTGTGTGGCTCGGGATGGAGAGTCCTATGCTGCAAGCTGTTGGGGGCTGCAGTGCAGGGAGGGTGGCAGAGGAGGTGTAATGCTCACAGGCATCAGCAACAGCACAGGTTGGATGTCAGTCCATTTTTTATGCCTTTCAGGTACAGTCATTTGTCTTTGTCTTCATTATGTGACACAATTAATCAAGTAAGAAATGTGTAGGACCAACAGAAGTCAACAGCATATGGAAATAAAGAAACAGCAATTGTGCTGCCTAGGCAGGCTTTGAGTTTAACAGCTCAGAAATACTTCAGTCCTTAAAGGGCATCAAAAATCTTTTGTTTTGAAAACCTGACATTGTATTACCCATGACTGACACTTCCAGGCAAATGTAACAAAGCAACATTGATTTGCTATCGTCAGGAAGTCAGAACTACTGTGATACTAGGCCTGGTACATGCTCTACAATAAGCAGAACAAATAAAAATAACTATAATTCTTTCTTACTTAGCCTTCAAAATTGATTTAGTAGTTTAGCTTACAGGCAAGGACCTTTAAGTTGGTACTCGGTGTAGAAACTGAAGGTGTCAGTTTGACAGCTAGATTCCTTGGAGAGAATGACTTAGAGGCAAAACAATGCATCTAGAATTCAACAGAAAAGCTCACCAGTTTTCAGATGAAATTGGTTTTTAAAATACGTATCTGTATTACTTGTTAGGCTGTTTGAAAGTTGCTCAAGTGCACGTAGTCAATAGAAGTGGTTCTTAGTTAAGTCTATACCTCACGTCAATGCAAGGTAGTAGTAGGGGAGTAGGTTTTGTAGCTCAGATATGTGAGAAGATTCCTATGTAAGATTTCTCTCAGATCTAGTAACTCAACAGCAAGAAATGCATTTACATGTCACTTTAAGTAGCGTTGTCTGAGATGGATCAAGAAAATGGGCATTGGTGACAGAAAATTCTGTGATGTCACCTTTAATATGAATTGTTAAAACTTTCTTATGCTTGTCTTCTTTTAATTGCTTGTTTTGTTTGTTTGGTTTTTTTTGGTTCCTTGTGGGTTTGGAGTTGTTTTGGTTTGCTTTTTTTTGTGGTTTGTAGTTTTCTTCCAAAGTACTACTTGCTCTGAGGGCAAGATAATTTGGGTCCTTGCGTGAAGAGGTTTACTGTCACTGGTTAGTGTTCCTAAATTACTTTTTTTTTATTGTGATGTGATTCAAGTATAAAAGCAATGGAAAGTCAGAGCATAATGGACAAAATACCTGGTTTTCTGAATAGGCAAGGGTATTATGGATGTTAGATCATGTGAGGTGCACAGATTTGGAGAATACTTCCTCTAAATGGAGAAAAGGGAGGAAAAAGGCTAAAAAAATGACGCTTTTGTGGCTAGAGTGGAGGGGCTACAATGAAGAAACGATAAAACTGAGTCACTTGAACTCCCTAATATAATGGGATAGGAAGGGTGGGGAGACGATGCCAAAATTCATGACACTTGAGGCTAGCAATTTATCATGAAGCTGTTGGGCAACCTTCAAAAGTGGTGATTGTTTTTTACTGCTGCTGACAAATCAAGAGTCTTATCAGCAGACTTTCCCTCTTCTTCTGTGAGTTAGTATGTAATGATAACTTCTAATGTGCTGGGTTTGTTTCATGAGTCAGCTCATGTTGTTCAATAGTTGTGCCTCTTCCTCAATCCAGTATTATAAAGGAGACCTCTAATCAGAAGTGGTTTGTTTTAATATTTCTTCTTAGTCTCGCTCCCTAACAGCCAAATCTTTGCTGATGTAATTGTGAAATGTGTTAATGCTGCTGTGTGCTCACCTCATTAAGAAAATGATTTGGTCCCTGGAGGGACAGATCTCCCTAGGTAAGACAAATGAAAGAATTGCTCTCTTCCTGGAGAAAAGCCAATCTAAAATTGACCATTTCAAGAATGTCTCTAAGATCAAAGTGTATTTTTAGTTTTCCTTTGTGCCTCAGCAGTGTTAAACCAGAGAAGCATAGCCCAACATACATATTGATATCGGGGGGGGAAAAACCATTATGGAAAATAAGATATAGGGAAAGTTTGTGGCATTCACAATGAGATCTCTTCATCCCTTCTGTGCCTGATTAATTAAAAGATAATAATCGGTCTTTAGACTCTCAGATGTGTTACAGTACTCACCTGATAACTTGTTTTTTGTAACTTAAAACTGTTTTCCTTTTGTTGTATTTCTTAAAACAAAGTATAATAAAAATACATGAAAAAAATAAATGGGAAACTACCAAGGAAAATATTGTTCAGGATAAGTAGTTATGCAAGGTAGCTGCTGGTGATTTTTCTCTGGTATAAAAAGTGCCTTAGTATCTTTTATGGTCCACAACTTTTTCCCCTCACAACTTTAATTTTAAAGTTACATTGTATAGTACTCCCTGACAATCATGATGAAGTAATTAAAAGTAATTTTTCTCTTCATGAGACAGTAACCTACAAGTAATACTGGTAAGAAACAAAACACTTAATGCAAAGACTATCAAAATGTGTTTCCTATCTTGGCTCTGTCTGACCTTACAGAATACAGGTGTTGAAATTGTAGTTGAATGATAGTGGGAATGAGGTGAACTTTTGAATAAAAGTCTCATTTTTTTCAGCAAAGGTAAATTTGAGCAGGAGTCAGATGTGATTAAAGGTGATTAATTATGTATTGTTCTGGCCATAAAAGAAGATTGTTAGTACTAGCAAGTGCTGTGTTAAACCCTTTTTTGTGTATTTTTTCCTAGGAACTACATTATGTGTTGTTTTACATGACTTGCTCTGTCAAATTACAGAGGAGAGTATTCTTTAGAAAAATACTGTTGTAAAAAATAGTAGAATGGAGGCCAGAAATGCGTGCCAACTCATAGCTAGGTAACTGTGAAATGAGAGTATATGGACACATTAGAGAAATTACTAATCTGTACAATGTGTTAGGTCCAAAAGGGAAATGCAGTCAAAATTCAACCACCTGATTTTATTTTTTTAGTATATGATGGATGATTACCCATAAAATGTCTTTCACATCTCAGGAGCAAAATAAGACCGTCGTGCACTCACTGATACTGGGCATAAACAATCCAACACAGGAATTCCTATTTCTTTGTGAAATATTTTAGGTGGCTTCATTAGTTCAAAACTTCTCATCTGTGATTTAACGTGCCTTTAAGAGTACAGGTCTCTACAAAATAGAAGATTCCCAAAAATCTTTCACACCTACAAAATCCCAATTTAAACATCGTATTGCTTTGCTTGTTAGCTGGAGTTAGCAGCTGGTATTACAGGTTATCTCCTCTGCCTTAACAGCATGTCATAAGATACAAAACCTGAAACCTGGTATAGACTCATTCTCAAAACACTTCCATTTATTTGATCAAAATACGTACTGCTGCAGGTTGAAATAATACAATATCCAGTGGGTTGTACACAGGATTGAGAAAATATTGGTGGATGCGTGCCTGTGCTTAAGGCTATAAATGCATTATTAGTTCTGATGAGCGTAGATCATACTGCATGTAGTTTCTTGCATTGAAGAGATGGGTGTAAGACGAAATGACAAGTGTGAAAATGATACCTCAATGGATCCATGAATGCAAAATGCTTGGTTTTGATCTTTGTAAAAAATTTATTGCTTTCATAATTTCCATTACATATCAATTCTGGCAGTGGGTAATTAGGTGTAAAACAAAACAAGTGGCAGAGAAATAGCAGGAGTACCAGCAGGGTCTGAAATAATTGGGGTGGGGAGAAAGTCAAGTTTTAGGAAGGTAAGGGAACATATTGAGTAAGTCCGAAAAGTATTAATTCTGTTCTAAAGTACCCTAGATTCTGAATACCAATCCAAATTTAATTTAAGTTTTGAAGACAATAGATGATGGTACAAAAGCATACTTCTGAGAGGAGAGCAGCAAATAACATAGGATCGCTGATCCAAAAAACCTGTGGAGTAAACTTCAGTGAACTTGTAGATGTAACCCAGTTTTTCTTCTTGCAGAAGCTGTTTATTATTACCATTTATATGTGTTTTGGGGCATGATCACAAGCAGTGTTCCAAGGGCTACTGGCTGATGTGTTTATCACTTGCGCTGGCTCCTTCATTTTAACCGAATGTCCCATTTGGAGACTTTGGTCAGCAGAACTTAGTCTTGCAACACTTCAAAATGTTAGCGTTGGATTGATTTCTTCTTTTAGATGAGTATTAAACAAGGATTTTTCATCCACTTTGCCTAGAAGCAAGTTTAAATGTAGCAAAATGGTGCTTGAAGACTGACAATGACTCAGATGAGAATATTTCTCTTTCTTGATTTGTCTAGCAGAAGTTCAAGATGTAAGCTGTTGGTCACCCTTCACGAAAAGCAGGTCATGGGCCACTATTAAACTACTGGCAGTATAGGACAGGCAGAAGAAGTTTAGTATTTGCTCTGAAACATGGGGGTGCTCTACTTGACATTCCTGGGAGGAGAATTGCACCTGTCTGCATTGTCATATGTATGGGTAGCATTGTTTAGTTTTTTTTCTGATCTATTGTTAAAGATTTAAGTCAATTGCAAGAAGAAAATAAGACCTGACCATAAAAGTAGAAAGAGAAGCAGTCCTTCTGTTTCTGCTGTGTATAACTTTAAATTAGCTAAAAGGTATTTGCAACACATGTTGCTGACAGCTGATGAGAAATTCTGTGATGAATTACCAAGGGCTTTACTGTATAACAGTGCAACTCAAGAGATACCTTCCTGTTCCTAACATAGCATTTGTGTGATGCCTAGAAATTATTTATATGTCTAAACATGAAAGGTAAGGCTATACGAAAATTATCAGTTGCATAGAAGGAATAGTCATTGTTGCTTTTATTAACCAAAACGCTTAAGGAGCTGGTTCTGTCCTGTGTGGTGATCTTCAACACCACTCCCCCATTTCCTCTCTGCTAGTAACTGTAAAAAACAGAGGACAGTGTCTTCAAGGTAAAGTCTGGGGTGGTAGTGTATGTCTTTGATGAAATGGGATTTGAAACGTCGACTTATTCCTGATATAGTTCAGGCTTGCGACGTCTGTTAGTAAGCTCTTTCTTTACCCTGCATATAATTCTAAATTTTATGCTGAAATGCACAGGACCCTTCTGACAACTGCTCATAGTGTTAGAAACAGGTGAAAAGGAAGCAATTTAGTCAGTTAAGTCTCCCAGGAAAAAGATAGATGTTGCAAGAAATTAGGAGTGAATGCTAATCTAAGCCGTAAAAAGGAATCCAAGCTTTTCAAATTTATCAGAAGAGAAAAAGGCTAAGACCAAGTATACTATCTATCACATGAATAACTTCAAGATGGCTGAGATACTTGGCCCTTATTTCAAGCCTAACGAAAAAAGTGTGTACAGTTAAGTAGTAATGAAGATCTTGTGAAGGTGTATTACGTATTGATGAATACTAGATGGAGATAAAGTAAGAGAGCTTGAAGATAGGCAAATGACTTTCAGCTTACGGTACGGAAATGACATTATGGACTCATTAAGTTCACCTTACATTAACTCTATAGAAGGAAAATTAAAAATAAACAAGTGATATTAAGAAAGCGACAGCCATACACAGTACTTGGAACATCATTGATTTAAATGGAAGAGCATTAAATAGCCTTGCATATGTCTCAATATATTGTGATTTATAGCATGAGTGACTTAAACTTGCAGCGAAGAACACTGGCCTTGCTATTGCTCTACTTGAGCCACCAGGAGACAAATAGAAACTGTGACAAGACAAAGCTTTCTAAACGTACTTAACTTTTTTCCTAGCATTAGCTTTGGTCACAGAGTAGGAAAATACTTATACATCTTACAAAGTAAAAGATAAAATCTTCTACAGTGCTGGCAGCTGCAATATGTGGTGAGTTAGGAAGCAGTGGAAACCTATTTAAATTACTTTTTATTTATGATTTTTAATCATTTACTGAAGTATTTATCTATCTTAGATTTTTAGGGTTAAAATGAAATTCTCTAATACTACTCAGTGTGTAATAGTCATGCATTAATCATGTATTTACTGTTGAGGAAAAATATACGAAGAACATTTACATTTCTTACTAGGGAAATGGCTTCTCATGTTCACAAATGCACAAGAGGCAGAAGCACTATCTAGAAACAGTCAGAATGGTGTGTGTATATATATGCTTTTAGATGTAATCTAAGAATTGGATAAGCTGTTGAAGTACAGAGCACACATGTTGTGCAAAGTTGCTTCACTAACTACTTGATGTTTTTGCCTCTCGTTAAAAGATACTGCCTGAAAGCTGTTTGTCCTGTCAGGGGATATCAGCATGTTTGAATACCAGTGCCAAATTCAGCATGGATTTGAGATGCACTCAGCTGCAAGCATTGCACGAGAGGGAAATTTTGAAGACGAGGATGTGGTTGTCTTGGGCTTGGCTAGATAGCTACTCAGATCCCAGCAGTAAGGTCACAAAATATCACATGGACAGTAGGAAAATGGTAAGAAAAGGACAGTTTAACTAATTTTAGAGGTAACTAGAATGACATGAGCTATTAACATCTGCATAGCTTGAACCTTCATGTCTGCAGACAGAAGCCACCTGCTGTGTTTTAGGCTGTATTGATATTTTGCTGGCTAAAAAATACCTGTAAGGGAAAGTATTCATAAAAAGTATAGCAGCAATCTAATCAGTATTTCAGGCTCTACTGAACAGGAGGCTTTGGAAAGAAGACTAAAAGGCCAAGTAAAAGATGACAATGTTTTCTATATTTGAATGGTATGACTTCAAGTTGTTAGCTCCAGTAAAGATCCTTGTAATCAAGGGACATTGTATCATTGTGTACACAGCACCTGGTTCTGTGTTATGCTGAAACAGTTCTGTTGCATACCAAACTGCACATATTAAAAGCAGGAGCAACTTGGTGGTAGAGGCCTCTGCCTGTTCGCTTAATCTGTGTGCTCCTGGGTTTAGGTTGTAGAGTGCATATTCTGTCATTTAAGTAATCTTGTAACATATGGTAAGTCAAAAGGAAGTTGATAGAGACTTAGGTGGGCCAACAGTCGGTGTGACATAAGATGTGCTAAAATATTTACCTCTGTGTGATGCATGGAAGAGGAGCAGAAAAGCAAGTGAGCAGGTTAGTTGTGACCAGTGGTATTAATACTGTTCAACTGGTGTACAAGTATCACGCAGTAGTAGCTGTAAGTGAGCTGTCCAGTTAGCTACTGGAGTTTCTATTTGCAACACGTTTTGTGGAGAGAAAGGGGAGAGGAAGTAGAAACCTGTATAAAATTGGTGTTGTAACTAAAAGCACTGGCTAGGGTAGCCCTCTGTACTTGCCTGTATCTTGTCAAGCTTACCTGTTCTGTTAATGAAGCATGAAATGAACTGTGACTTCATGTATTCAAAGCAGGATGTATTTAAATATCTAACAGTGAAATAAAGGTGTAATTCAAATAGATCTAGACTGATGATATCCTCAGGAACCAGCAGGTTGCTTTACAATAAGACAGACTGTACAGATGAGAAACCACAGCCATACATTGGGCACTGCTTTTGCTGTGTTAAGCAGCACATGAGCAGGAAAAAATAATGTGGAAATGTTGGACTTCTAAATAAATAGCAAACCTGAAGAATTCAGAAGGGTAGCTTTATCTGAAATAATGGCTTGTGAGATGGTTGCAGCTAGCTGAGGAAACATGAACAGAAAACTTCTGCAGTTGATTATTGCTAAGGACTTAAATGTTTATTTCTATATCCCTATTGCTATTTTAACTTTTAGGTTACGCAGAAGCAAAAAGACTTGCCACATCTCTTGAGATTACTCACTGGCGAAATTTGAACATACCTAGAGTTCTATCTTAAACTTAGTGACATTTCAGGTGAACAGTTGTCAGTGCTCCATGTTTTTCTTGCACATGTTGAACAATGAAGTCTGAAAAGAGAATTCTAATGTTTAAGAATTGTAGTGCACCACTGTCATTCAGTCTATGTGATGGGAGAGAATGTGTTTGATCAGAGTGAAAAAGGTTGAGGAAAATACAGAGAGGAGTGAGAATCATCATAGCACATTAGGAAAGGCAGAGTTCAAGGTGTGTTACCCCTTTGTTCTTTAAGGGCATGAGGTCTCCCCCAGTGCCCTTGCGCCACAAGTGTACTGTCACTTAATAGAGGGACAATGGAAAGGTAGGAAATAAATTGCTCTAAATTACACTGTATTCTGGTGGTCTGACCCCTTCACAAAACCAGATGAATAAACGACTTCTGGCTTGTCTGTCGACAATTCCACTAATCACCAAAATGGTGTCCTAGATAGTTTACTGTTTCCTTTTGTACTAAAAATTATTTTTACCTTAAGGCTTCTCTACCGTTTAACGTGGTATTGAGAACTACAGCTTTATAACTGACCATAAAAAAGACTTCGTTGCCCAACAGGTTTCTGGCATAAATGGCTATAGCAAACTCTTTGTGAGGAGGGAGGAAGGGCAAGAGAGGAACTGTCCTCCCTCTGTGGAAAACAGATGTCTCTACTGGTGGCCGACAAGTCACTAGTTGCTGTTTTTTACATGCAGAACCTGCATCCATAATGTATATTTTAAAATGTACGCTGATACGGTACTACTGTGGTTCAGATTTCATTATAATGAAAAAAAGACACTATTTGCAGACTACAAAGTGTTGGTATAGCAATTATGCTCTTAGATGCATAAATATGACTTTGTCCATAGTTTATCTAAACTTAGAAACGTGAGTTACACGGGTGTTTTCAAATCTTATCACAAATGCTGAGAATTATCACACTTGTGATGGATGAGGAATAAAAGGTGTTTGGTGGTGTACCCATATCTCTGGGCACGCTGTATATAATGGATTCAGTCTTGACTTAAAACTGGCTAACGAGGGTTTTTTTTCTCATTTAGTAACTGCAAATGCTCACTTGGCTTGTGATAAATGTTACAAAATGTCAAAAAAACGATAGTCTACTGGGACCATGGAATTGCATTTATCCGTAAATAAATTAGAATTAAACACTGATACTATCAGTTGCTGTACTCACGGGGCTTCTTTGCTTTATTAATCTTTTCAGTTCCTATCTTACCTCATGAGCTTTTTCTTTCAGTCAAGTAGGAATTTATGGCAGTTTTCCTCTGTGGTAGTTAAAAATGTTTTTGAGGTTTTCTAATCTCTCTGACCTTCATATATGCCTACAGAAAAAGGTATAGCATACCAATGTAAAACCACAGAAACTAAATACTGTGTGACGATGAAAACATCTTTTTTCTTTTTGGTTGCTCTTGACTTGCTTTTGAAAATACAAGTGGATGCATATGTAAAATAACTGGATTTAGCACCGTTAGTAGTTTTGTTTTTATTTGACCATACCATTGTGTTCCAAAGCAAAATTTTTACAATTAAATTGTGTGTGTTAGGAAAATGATGGCTAGAATGAAAATGCCAATGCAGCATTTATGTAGGAGTCAGAGTAAAGATAATTGTGAAATATTTCTTTTAGCTGTTTACTGACATAAAGGAACTATTGTAATTAAACACATCAAAAAATCAATGTTTAATGGTTGTGCTGCAGGTGGCTGAACAGACAAGCTGCTTTGTATTGCTGTGCAGTAAATACAGCAGCTAGAAGCTAAATAGCTGTTGCTGCTAGCTGAAGTGTAGCCATTTGAACAAGGACTCTTTACTAGTTGCCAAAAAAAGTCTTGCAAGAATTGCTACCAATGGACTTCACTCTTGTGTCTCTAAACTACTAGTGAAACACTGAGTGAGAAATCTTCATGTAGTTTAATGGAATTAGAAGTGACTTGGAGAAGGGAGGCATTTGCCAAGCTGTGTTTAGGAGTTTTCATGATGAAAACACAGAATCATAATCCTACAATGGCTTGAGTTGGAAGGGACCTTGAAGATCATGTAGTTCCAACCCCCCTGCCATGGGTAGGGATACCTCCCACTAGATCAGGTTGCTTAAAGCCTCATCCAACTTGGGTTTAAATACTTCCAGGGATGAGGCATTCACAACTTCTCTGGGCAACCCCTTCCAGTGTCTCACCACCCTCATGGAGAAGTGCTTCTTCCTAATGTCTAATCTAAATCTACCCTGCTCTAGTTAAAAACCATTCAATCAAGTGTTAATTGAATTCTTCACTACCTTTCTGTATTGTGCTGAGGGCTCCAGACAAGAGTCTCAAAGTAGCCGTCTCAAACAAGGTTTCTGGCTGGATCTGGTATTTCAGCGAACTGTCCATCTAAGCACGACAAGAGTGATGCCTTGTTTCAGCAGGGGGCTGCACTAATTGAATGATATATGGGGACTGGGCTGGAAGGAAAGCTGTGCAGATGTCTTGAAGATCATGGTGCATTGCTTTGAATCCCTTAGTCTTTAAGGAGATGAAACACTGTTTAAGAGAAGTTTGCAGTGATTCGATAAAAGAAGGGCTGCCTGAACTTAAGCAGACTATAGTGCAAGTACGTGACCATGACATTAAGAGTAACTAACTCCAATTTTAATTAGATGCTTTTCTGACATGGCTTGCCACTTCAACAGCTTGTGGAGTTATAGAAGAGTTGCTGTTAAGGCCAACTTTTTTGGCAAGAGCAGACTTCATGTCACTGAGGCAGCTGTCTATAATAGTCACTAGTAGAAAAAAACTATTGAAAAATAGCATTTATCTGATCCTTGCAGGCATACTTACCTTAGAATAAGAGAATCAGTTCTTTCGCTGAAAGAAAAAGGAATTTGTTTCTATCAAAGGAATTTGAATGACCATTCAAAGTTACCACCTATTACATCTACAGTTGTAGATATAAAGTTTGAGAGAGATTGTAGATGTAATGCTTACCTGGAATGCATGGCAACTTAAACCACATTAGTTTATTAGTAAAAATTTTCCTAGCTGTGTGGATAAATCCTGAATGTTGACTGTATGACCTCTTTATTACCATGTTAATAGTCCAGGTAAATTGTTTCTATATACAAATTGATTAGTATGTATCCAGTAATTGCCACCTATCAGTATGATGTAAGACTAAAAAAGGCACTAGTGATTTCTAAAAAAAAGGTATTTCTGCCTTTTCTGTTCATGTGACCTTTTCAATGCTGATGGAGTTTCTTATGTGCACTTAAAATGAAAGCTATTTTAAAGGATGTAGAATGAGATGTTGATGGTTCAGGCAAGGAGTATTTTGACACTAATTAGATTCTACATAAAATGTAACAGGCAATTAAATCATCCATTTTAAAAAAAGTAAAAAAAAAGTAAATAAAATCCAGTGTTCCTATCTTGTGATAGTTATGTAGTAGTCTATATATCCCTGAAAGCATGTTGTACTACTTTTGGTTCCCTTCTTCCTCCCCTCATGGGACTTGAAGTATGATGAATAAGTCTGTTTACATACTCTTCATAATGTCTTTTCTTAAGAATGAATTTTAGAATAGGTCACAGGAAATGGAATTACTGAACTCTTACACTGTTGGGTTTTTGTAGTATGAACAAAGTATGGCGCTGGAGTGCTGTGCACTTTCTGTTGTCGTGTCTGTACTTCCACTGACGTAAGAAAAATTGCCCCTTGATGTGCGACTTATAAAAAAGAACACAAATTATTATCTTCAGAGAACAGATGAGTTTGTGCTATGAAATCACATTAGCCATTGTGTTAATACGGAACTGAAGTTCTACGATTAAATTTAAAGCCTGATGTGGAAGGGCTTTTTACTGCAGTAACATTATTGCTTGTTGACCTGACCTGTAAATTATGGCATGCATAATGCAACACGCACTCTTAATTTAATGGTTGCAGTTTCTAAGTGTTCATTAAATGATGAATAGGCACCTCTGACACAGTGAAACCTTAATAGCATTGTTTGAAAATAGTTCATTTCAGATGCAACATTTCAAGACTTGATTAAAGTAAATCTTGTAGTTGACTACATTAGCGTGTTTGATGTATTGCCTTTTTTATGTGTTTTTTCTCCGTTCTAATTGGAAAAGATTTAACTGTATCAACATTATGGCATTGAGTAATGGGAAGGAAGACCTGCCATCTGCAAAGTTGTCTTCCACTGCTTGCAGCTTATGTCTGAGAAGCATATGGCAGTAATCATCTCAAAATGCTTTGCCCTGCTTGGGGTGTTTTCCTTACTTTAGACAACTTAATATATCAAGGAGATTGAAGGAAGGGCTGGAGATTATAGTGCCTCTTGACTCCACCTTTACAAAACAGGAGTGACTGGTTTTGATTTTACTTGTTTCTTTTTTGGGATGTGTATTTTGTTAAGCTAGAGAGGTCTATTTGATTTGGTTCAGTTTCCAATGCTGCTAGCTCAAGATGATACTCTAGCTGCTACTACTGTGCAAGAGGCATTCAATTAGTGAGCAGATTTTGTAGTTCTCTTATTATATACAAGGGTTTAACTCTAGAAAAAAAACATTCCTTTTTTTTTAGTGCTACCAAGAGAACTCAATTTCTTGTCTGTGTTCTTTTGTGGTTTGTGGGTTTTTTAAATCTTGGTCTGAAACTGATGGACATGTTCTGTGGCAGCTGCGGAAGAACAAAGTGAAGAT
Source organism: Momotus momota (assembly GCA_028565915.1). Classification (NCBI taxonomy): domain Eukaryota; kingdom Metazoa; phylum Chordata; class Aves; order Coraciiformes; family Momotidae; genus Momotus; species Momotus momota. Next base: position 30,157 of record JAOXNV010022801.1, on the reverse strand, counting down.
AAGCAGCTGATATATAAAGCTGATAAGGGGTAAATTGAAGTCTGGAAAGTAAAATAATCCCAAGTGATAAATGTTAGAAGAAACTGAAGATTTTTAAGTCATCCTAGCATAGCAAAAGCAGCTCACTTTGAGGTATGATTAATATACCATCTTAACCAAATAATAATGGTGGTTTTGCATGTAGATATATGCAAGAAAAAAATATAATTTTCTGCAAACTTGTTAAAATATAATAACTGATAGAACAGAAAGTATATTGAAGTAGGGGAGCAAATCAAGAAAGGCAGTTTATACTCACTGCAGAAATAGTAATTCTGTTTTTCAGTTGACATTTTTGTGAAACCATTTTGACTTGAATAAGAATGTCATCAGATATTTTTATTTCTTCTATTTTTTTCACCTGGAGCACATAAAATATTTTTAAAATCTAGAGGTTTACATGACACAAAGACTGCTCGGAAAGGAGCGCTACAAAGGCTTATGGTTCTTCTGTGGTATCGTCCTGGCTGTCAATTCTAAATAGTTGTTCAACTATAGTGTGAACTGATATTGATAACCTAGAGCTAGAAATCTTTATGCTGTTCAAAGTAAGACCTTTTAAAGGATGAAGGATATGAAGGCTGTTTGGAAGATAATTGAACTGTAAAACCAACTTCAGAAAGACAAAACTGGTTTCACATAAAAAGGAGAATGTTTTGTTTTTGCTGGTTTTTACCTCTTAACTGTCTCTTTGATCTTAACACAGAAAACATGCCTTTAAACTGCTTCTAAAGTATTTTCTGAGGAAAGATACTGACACTGAAGACCTGCAGTCATATTCAGCCTGGAACACATAACCGCTGGGCTTATTGTCTGAAAGCTAGGATAAGTTTGCGCCATGTAGAGCTACACTTGGAGGGTCACATTGACTTGAGGTGAAGAGAACAGTGTATGTTAAGGTTGATGTGAAACAAGTCTAATGCCACTTGTCACCTCTTGAAGTCATCCTGGGAAGTAGCCTATAAAGGAAGCAGAATCTGAAGTGCAAGCAAGCAAAGTCAGTTCTCTTCTAAAAGAGAAATAGTGCCAGAGAAATTGCTATAAAAGGCTTGAATTTTTCTACCGAAATCCATCAGTAACAAGTTCAAAGTGGTTAGAGAAAAACTCAGATGAGAACTGGAGAGAACAGCTATTCAAATAGTTCACTTACTTTCCCTAAATGATCCCTGTGAGGATGCCTATTCAACTAAATGAGGCATTTCATCTAAACACTTGTACTTCACTTTTTCACACTCTCCTTAACTTTCACACAGGTAATATCTATTACTTTGGTTTGTCCAGTCATGACACTGGAACATACAAAGAGCTGTTCAGCTAGACCTGAAGCTTTGGTTTCTGAAAATCAAGATTTCCATTCTGTCTCTGTGGGCAGTTATATGTCTCGAAGGAAATACATTAATGAATGAAGAAATTATTCTCACATAAGGTAATTTGACTATCAGAAAAAGCATGAGGTTTGTGCAGAAGTAACTTGAAGGAGCTTAGCTGCTCAAAAAATGCCGAGGGACTTGTATTTCAATTTTACTGATGTTCATAATATTTCTATAACTTCTGGAAGCAAGTGTTCATTCCCAGAGTAATAGCAGTAAAGCACAATTAAACAGGGTCCTCACAAGAGGCCAGAATTCATGTTTTCTATTTGAGCTGATGATTATGTTCCCTTCTGACCTCTAGTGCAAGGACTTTAATTAAAAAAATGGACAAATTTAGTATGCAGAGCAAAATATCAGAGACCGACTATATAGCTTTAAGTGAAACACATAGTTGTGAAGGTTGTCATTGAGCAACCTGAAATGAGGGCTTTCTCTAATGAGCCAGACTCTTAAACATGAAAGAAATAATTGTCTTGCGGATGTACGGCCTCCAGCCCTAATTCCAATCAGCAGTACAAGGCAGGTGGTCCTGCCACCAGGCCCTACTTCACTCATTAAATGGAGTAGGTTGATGAAGCTGACCTGTCTCCCAGGCATGGACATACTGTGTGGTCTTGGCAAGACATTCCTGTTTGACAGAGCATTCAGGTTTTGAAACAGGTGTTTAAAGAATAAATACGTGGACTTTCGTGTTCACATTGAAAGTTGCATGCTCCATTTCTGAAATATGAGTAGTCCTAATTGATTAGGAAGAGGAAGTTAGTAGAGAATTCTGCCTTTGATGTTTGCTGAAGCTGCTTTTGTCAGGCAAGAGGAGTGTCATGCAATAAAACATGTCTTGCTATGGCAGGTCAGATCTGGCAACCTGTTCAGAAAACAGTGTACTCCATTCTTTAGACTGATATGGCATTTCTTTAGGATGACTAGAGCTGAAGGAGGAGGAGATGGATTTTTCTGTGGAAGTGAAAGATGAACGGTGGCGATAGGGAAGAAAAGAGGAGGTCACGATTAGGAAAAACACTTGGTGGTATTAATGATTAAGTCATTGTGAAGCTTTTCACAATAGCTTCAGTAACCCATGTATCTGAAGAACCCTTCTCTGACAGTTAGGCATATTTTAGCCAGGAAGGAAGTCCTTCTACAAAAGCTTTTGTGTTGCCCAGTCATCCTCTGTAAGATGCACTAAAGAGCAGAACAAGTAGAATAATAGAAAGAACTCAGTTACCAACTCCTTCACAAGTATTTGGTGGTTTTGGAATGTTGATTTTTAGAAGGTGAGTACTGATGAACATATTGCAGATGCTTGCTGGTATGAATTAAGATCACGTGAGATTGAAGAGGTTCCTTAGAAAATGAGTTGGCCAGTAAGCTAGTGGAAGATCTGCCTGAGTGGTAAAATGTGCAGTGAAGAGATAGAGACAAGCTTCAAGTGAAACCAGAAGCAGACTATTCATTATGGCTTAGGTTCTGTGAGGAGCAATTGGATTTCTTAACAAGTCTTAATTTGTAGCACTAACCAGCTACTCGTGTTTACCTACTGTAAGTTTTCTGCATAGCTACAATCCTGTCAGTGTAGTACATAGGCACTAGTTAAGATTTTTTTTTGGAGTCTTCCCCTCTGGGAAGAGATGGACAGATGTCTATGTGATTACATAGCAGAGGCTTCTGAAGAGGAATCAGCGGTGTTTGCCATGTAAATTGGCCCACACACTCCACAAGTACACAGTATCTTGCCATTTCAACAAAAGCAAGTGTTATGCTGGAGTATATTATGCAAAAAATCATCCTTTTTTCTTTCAAGTGCAGTCAGTCTGTGTTTTGCCAGACACTTGTAAGACCTCCCCTTCACCATCCCTTCGCATTCCCCTGTTTTGAACAAAGTGGGCCAGTTACTGCTCAGATGGCAGCCAGAAGAATAGAGGTCAAGGAAATAGAAGCTATGAGGAAATACTGAAAAAGCTAGATGAGGTTGACTAAGGAAAAGACTGATGAAAATTGTAAGCCTTCAAAGAAATGTCAAGTGTTGCTGTGGGAGGCTAAAAAAAATGACCAATGCTTACCCTGTGTGCGTGGAGTAAAGAAATCATGTGCTAGAACTGAAACAAGGGATGTCTAGGCTAGGATTAAGGTCAATTTTTCAGGGATTAGATTAACTAAACATGGAATAGTTTTTTCTAGAGAGCAGGTACAATTTCCAGTAAAATCAGTGGGAGAAGAGGTTATACTCCCACTTGTGGGAATTATTTGTATGTATATATGGCTTGCCTGAGGGTGAGAAGCAGCACTGGCACATCCTTCAAGGATGCATCATTCTTCTTGCTACTTTCAGTGTCCTCACGGAGATAATAGTCTCTGTTTTAGGCCAAGCTTAAAGGATGTTTACGGTAACTATAACAACTACACAGATACCTTTTTACCTCGTGTTGAACAATACATCCACATGTATGAGATGCTTAATACTATTTTTCCCCCCCAAGTTGTTTGCTTATTCAAATCTTTGTGCCTGTTAACGTAACGTACCAAGTAAACCAAAATCTCTGGCAAGTGTTTGTGAAAAACTGAAATAACTTGACAAGTTTTGTACAGACAGCTTAATATATTAAGAAAGAGCTGAAGGAACATCAGGAGGGTCTATTTGCTTATTTCCACGCAATTCAAATAGTCATCTACAAGAAACATTTTGAGCTTACAGCCTACTTGAATTTTTACTTTCACACTTATTCTGACAGAACACATTTTTTCAATTAGTGTTAGTAAATTTTACTGCTGAATTGCATTTACCATCCTGTTATGGTTATGCAAATTAGGGAAAACCTTCATGTTCCATGGCGAACTAAACTTTCTTATTGTGACAAGGCACTTCAGGCCTTAGTCAGAGCATGAATACAAAGTAAATGAACTAGTGCTTAAAACTTCAGTGGCACAGTCAGACTGTTCAGCTGTGTCATGCTGTATTTGGGAGCTCATAGCTGCTCTGAATTCGGTGTGTCAGAGTTGGGAATTAGGTCTCATGCTCGGGTCTAGACAAGGAGCGTTTGAGGATGCTTTGTCGGGAAGTATACAGGTACAGGATTAGCCACCTGTGTCAGGGTGTGAACAACAGTTCTCACAGTGTGCACAGACTTTCTGGTTTCCTGACAGCTCTGTCTTCACATTGCAGTGGTTCTAACTTAACTAATAAAATCAAGTGATCAAGCACAAGAAGTTTAGGCAGACAAGTAACATCCATTACTCATTAATATCTTTAGGACAATATTCCCAAGGAACATTTTCCTATAGTTTCAGGAATCTGAAGTATAAAATTGGAACAAAAGTTAAGTTTTATCCAATATAGAACTTTTCATTTTATGAAGATGGAAAGCAGGAAATTATCGAGGTAAAAGCGTAGATTTTTCTGTTCTAAGGATACTTTTAGTAACTTTTCCTGTATCATTTTTCATCACGCATGAAATGTCTGTGACTCCAGGCCAGATGAGGAAAAGCCACTTTTTAGCACTAAAAGAAAGGCAAAGGCATTGTTTTATGTCCTATCGTCTTTTAACCTTTCAGAATCGAATGTGATGCAATTTTACTCCAAATTCTAACATAAGCTTTTCATGGATAACTAATCGTGATGAACAGTAAAATAGAGGACTCCAGAAGATGAAAACAAAACTAAATAATAACGCCAGAAAACCTGAAGATGTAAAATGCAATGCTTATTTTTGAATCACTATTTGAGTGATTTGAAACTCATCAATAGATGTTCTTGAGTTTAGAACAATTCTGAAGTATGCATTGGTAGTGATAATATTTATAGGAAATAAATTATGTCGAATAATTTGCTTATATAATGAATGAACTTAATTGCCTTAAGTCTCCAACAAGGAAGGGGCAAAGAGACTGGCTTCAAGGCCACGAATCACATTAGATCTCTTTATTGTGACTATATTTGTCACATCTTTCCTGCTATTATTTTCCCCATCAACACAAAAGCAGTCCCTGTGCTTTAACTTGTTTATGAAATAAATATGGGCTTTGGTTGCTTCGACTCAGCTTGAATGTGATTGTTTGCTGGTGTACATCTTTCTTCAAATGCTAGCTCTAGGAGTTCAAATTTCCCGTCTTGTTTGACAATGTGTATCAGGCAATTTTACTAATGTAGTCGTGTCGCTTTTAGTAGTAGCACAGACAAGAGCATCACTGTCAGCAACTCCAAGGGAATAGTGCAAAAACACATGTTCCTGATGGTGTTTGCTTGAGGCAACTGAGACCGTTGGGTACAATTAAGGCTTGTGAGGCTGTACAGGAGGACAAAGAAATGTATGAATGCATTATGTTGATATCTAAAAATAGTACATCGTGCTTCTTGGAGTAGATACAGGGCTTTCAGTATCCATAAGGCAGATGTACACTCACCTTGAATGAGTGCGTGGGTGTTGCTCACCAAGATCACCTAGATCATCTGTGACGTTGCTAGCAGTCAGAACGAGAAAAATGAGCTTTATCTGTTGCACCTTTCTACGAAACCACTTAAAGACCTGTAAAGTAATTAAACACTTAAAATTTGATATCATAGTTTGGGCTCTATGATAAATGGAGACTGTTTCTTTACAGAAACTTTTCCATCAGAGACCAGAAGCATAAGTACGTCTAAAAGAAAGCAGAGAGGACTGCTCTGGTCAAAGAGGAGGAGGCATTCAGGAAGCAAATGTAAAAGGCTTTTATTTAGAAAGGAGGGAAAACTAATGCATTGCTTTCCCGTCACTGACAGAAATTACTTTGTACTGTCTTGCGGAATATTATCCTGATTTAATGCAATAGGCTGTGGAGGCTGCTGTTGGGTTTTAAGTAGAAAAGCATTTTTATAGATGAATGGGCGGAATCTAAATGATGACTAAGAAAATGTGGGGGTTGATATTTATTCTGTGCATTGGAATTGGTATGTGAAAAATCGAGAAGACCAGCTCTTCTGTGACTTGAGATTTGTTGCAAAATAAATAGTTTGAATGAAATGTGTAACTATTATTGACAGAATTGGAAAATGTTGTAATGGAAAAATGCAAATTCAATAAGCTTAGTTCCCAAGTACAGCAGTAAAAGCATGTGTATTTTGTTCCTATCATCAAAATAAAATATGTAGAATCTCTTTGTACACATAAATGGACAGTTCATTAAGTGTGATGATGCAGAAGTGATGTTTTATGAACTCTTCCAAACATACGTAAAGCTAGCTACCCCCTAGTATAACAGATCTTATACGTTTTGTGGTATGGCTTTTCTGCAAAATGGTGGTACATCAACATCAATGTACTGTCTCATTTCTTTGTGTATTGGATTTTCATTTAGTACTTTGCATTACAGTAGGAACTAATAAGCAAGGGAATTTTAAAAAACTACTGTATTTCCAGCCTTATGTTTAATAATTTTTCATGGTGATAGAAGTCCCTTGTTCTTAGGGACTGACTTAAGCCGCTCTGACTATGTCAAACAAATCCATAAAATCATAAAAACATATATTGTAGAGACCAGTGAGACAAAGCAGAGATATTATTTGTCATGCTTCGTACTGCTTAAAAATTAGTAGACTTACCTAAGTTTTGACATTCTAAGAAACTTTTAATGACTGTTAGGTTGTTAGTGGTAACCTTGAAACTAAAAAATTTACCACAAAGTTAAAACTTGCATATACTCTCTCCTTAATCTTTTCTGCAAGAGAACAGGTAGGATAAGGCATCTGTTTTGTTTTTAGTTGTGGGTTATTCTTTTAAATTGGTTTACCTTCTCCTAGACTTTCTCAATAGATAAGCTACTTTTTTGGGTCTATACAGGCTATTAGTATAAGAGGAGCAAAGAAACAGCGGATGACTTCCCACAGTATATGCTTCTATCAGAGGCTAAGCAAAATGTCTATTTTGGAATGCTTCTCTGCAGTAGTCATAGTGTATGTTTAAATAACATATAATGTAAGACTCAAATAAATCATGAGGAGTGTATACTAGATTAGATGTTTGCAAAACATTAAAGCTTATAAGCAGAAAGTCAGTCAAAATGACTACATAAATGGAACTTCATCAGAGGCTTGCAGAGAAACCCTAATGTGAAATGGAACATGGAAATCACTTATTTCTTTCTAAGTGAATTTCTTAGTAAGAACAAACGTGCTGCTTTAAATGCTAGCCAAATCAACTGAGGATTTAAGCTTTTTTTAAAAATATGATTCTGAACCAAAGCGTGGTTTCATCTTCTGTGATTTAAGACAGCTTTTTCTACATCCTTCTGTGGTTTTTTCCTAGTTGCTTACCAGTGAGGAATTTTTTCTTATGAACTTTCTACAAATATGTATGTTTTTAAGATTGTTGATCTTTCACCCCATAAAATCTAGTGGTTTGGCTGCTCCCCCTGTCTTCAACTGGAAGTGTGCCTACCAAAGGCTGGCTAAAATCATCTTTTAGATGGAGCTCTGCTTGTTTGGAGCTTAGTATTTTCTATGTGTGGATATAATTTTCTTAATTTTGGTTTTTTAATTGCTGGAAGTTGAACATGGTGACAAAAACATATTCCCATATACAAGAATTTCATTACTGTTTATATCATAAAACACGTGGTCATACTAAAAAGAACTGAGCAAGCACAAATAATTTTCAAAATTACCACTTCCATAGGATTTTAAGTGTTAAGTTTCAACAGGAGCTAATGAAAAAATCATACTGCTTCCTATGTTTAACTCATTTATTACTTATCTCAGTTGTGTTCCCAGTAAGGAATACTGGAACAGAACATTAATTGCTGTATTTTCCAGAAGAGGAATAGTGAGGGGAACCCATCTAGTCAACAGCAGTGGAAGAAAGAATATCTGAAACACGTGGTAGCCAATCTCTGAAAAGCAGAAATGATACAGAAAATGCCTAATTTATAGGAAAAAAAAAGTGAAAAGAAACTAAACTTCAGTCTTCCTCATGTGCTTTTAATGGTTGTCCGATGAGAATAATACATGTTATTTTGGTCAGTAAACTACCAGAAAGACAGGGAAATCAAGTTTAAACATGGTATTTTATCTGACAGAAGAGAAAATGTCTTTGCTCTTACTGTGTTGTGTTGTTGTTTTTATTGTTCTGGTTGAAACAGACATTTCCTATGTCAAATATTTGTTGGTTTCTCCATTTTATATGTGGCTCAAATTCAGGTCAATCTTAACAAAATATTTTTCTTGTAAATTTTTTCATTTGATTTCAATGTTTTGAGAATCTGGGACCATATTTTTTCAATATTGGGTGTCTCATCATGGATGCAAGTTTTTTTTGATAATAACAAAAGCCCTTAACAACTATTTCTAGTTTTGACAGTCTGACAGGTCTTTGATAATCCAAGTTGAAGGGTTTTTGTGGAAAGGTGCTAAATCCCTCCAATTCTAGTTTTTGAGGGAACTTGTTAATTGACTTCCTTCCTGTAAATCCCATACAAAATCCTGTAGAAACAAATTTATAAAAGCAGCAACAAAGGACTAGTTGAGAATGAAACACAAAGCATACAGCTAGTCTTAAAATAGACCACAGGTCTATTATATCACCTTATTCATTGGGATCTATCTTAATTAACATTTGTCTTTCTGCAGACAGAGTCTGACTAGAAACAGTTTTAAACCTCATGTTACATTATGCTCTTGGCTTCCTGGAACCAAATGTGTCAGCAGTATCAATGAGAAGTTGCTGTCTGCTCAGGATTTCTTGGTTATTTTCATATTTATACTATTTTGACTCCTTGAGATTATAGGCCTCAAGTGGCAGTATGAGATCTGGCTGGGAAAAGATAAAACCTCAGTTACCCATATGAAACTATCTTTGAAGTGACAAATGAGATAGCTGTGATTCAAGACACTTTCTCCTGATGGCCTGACAAAGTTACCTTCCTTCTACCTTTTTTCCCTGTCAAGCGGATGCTTCTGTTGCAGATCGCAAAGCCTGTTCAAGGACTTTTAAAATTTAGGGATCTCTTCCTGCTGTAGACTTCTGGATTTGACAGCATGTTTTGTGTTGTGTTGGATGTTAATTATGGAAGGGGGGGAAGTACAGAACTGAGTGCATGCCACCCTCACCTGAGTGTGGTGCAAGTAGGGTGTTAGCTCAAAGTACTGACTGGCCCTCCTCTGCTTTTGAAAGGGAATGTTAGCTGAAGGAGGTATAGAAGTGTTTGATGTTTGATTTGAGCAGAGGAGAAATAAAAGCAAGACACTGATATCTATTCTACTACTATCTTAAAGATCCATCTGATTTGATATTACTACATTTGGGCTCTAGATGTTAACTCAAATCATTCGTGCTATTGACAGCATCCCTCTTCCTGAGAAATTCAAGCTATTCCTTTTTTGAAGAGTCTGATATAATGTGAAGGACTGAGCTGATTTCAGCAAACACAAGCCTATAGCTTCACTTACTGATAGCTGTTCTGGAAAGATAACAAAGAAGGTTTTGGACATTTTTAGGAAGGGACAGGACAAAAATACCGTAAGCTTTGATCCATAGAATCATAGAGTAGTTTGGGTTGGAAGGGACCTTTAGAGCTCACCTAGTTCCAAGCCCCCTTGCAGTGACCAGGGAAATCTTTAACTATATCAGGTTGCTCAGAGCCCCATCCAGACTGGTCCTGAACACATCCAGTGATGGAGCATTCACAACTTCCCTGGGCAATCTGTTCCAGTGTCTCACCACCCTCACAGTGAAGAACTTGTTCCTAACCCCTAATCTGAATCTACCCTGTTCCAGTTCGAAGCCCTTGACCCTTGTCCTATCACTACAAGTATTAGTAAAAAGTGCCTTCCCAAGTTTCTTGTAGGCCCCCATCAAGTATTGGAAAGCTGTAGGAAGGTTTCCCCAGAGCTTTCTCTTCTCCAGGCTGAAAACCCCCAACACTTTCAGCCTTTCCTCACAGGAGAGGTATTCCAGCCCCTGATCATTTTTGTGGTGGTCCTCTTGGCCTGCTCCAACAGGTTCATGTCCTTATTGTGCTATGGATTCCAGAGCTGGACTCAGTATACCAGGTGAAGTGTCACTGCATTGTGGAGTAGAGTGGCAGAATCATCTCCCTTGCCCTGCTGGTCATGCAGCTTATGATGTAGCCCAGGATGCAGTTGGCTTTCTAGGCTGTGAACATGCACTGCCAGCTCATGTCCAGCTTTTCATCTATTAGTCTTATGGTGGAAGACCCCAAGCTTTCTCCACAGGGCTGCTCTCAATCCCTTCATCCCTCAGCCTTTATTGATACTATGGGTTGCCCTGACCTGGGTGTAGGACCTTGAACTTGGTCTTGTTGAACCTCATGGGGTTCACATAGGCCCACTTTTCAAGATCATGCAGGTTCTTCTGGATGGCATCACATCTCTTGGGTGTGTCAACTGCATCACTCAGCTTAGTGTCATCTGAAAACTTGCTGAGGGTGCACTGGATCCCACTATGTCATTGATGTAGGTAGTTAACAGTATTGGTCCCATTATGGACCCCTGAGGAATTCCAGTTGTCACTAATCTGCATCTGGACACCCAGCCATTGACCACTACCCACTGGATGCAACCATCTAACCAATGCCTTAGCCACCAAACAGTCCATGCATCAAATCCCTCTCTCAGCTTTTCAGAGACCCTGTGCTCAGGCTTGTTAGGACAGATCTGCTAAACTGATTCTTTTTTTTTCCTAAACTGAATGGATACCCTTCAAGAAAGGTTGATTTATTATTTTATTCCCCCCACTGCTTGCTGGTTTTAATGGTAGAAGTTGATGTAGAAGTCTTTGGATATGTCAAGATGGTTCAATGTTAGTATGTGCTTTAACTGAGAGCATGTAGTGTTCTTGAGTAAGCAGATGGATGAGAGAATATTTAAATTCAGGATGTTTCACTCCATTCACTGCTTTCCCTACATTTTTAGTAGGATTTAAGAGCTTTGCAGCTACATTCTCCTTCATATGTTCCTTGGTTGCTTAACTTTAAAACAATGCAAGTTGACATTAGGCAGGCTGAACAAGTGAATTAACTAGGTATAACTGGAGGACCTCGGTAAAAATGATAATGAAAATTACTTTGAGCTTGTTACTTCATCCTTAAAATTTCTACAAAAGCTCTTTTCAGTGTTGGGTAACATTAGCCATTACCATACCTCATGCTGAAGACTAATTGATCTAACAGCACCTCTTTGAAGTTCTTAAGAGATTCTAGTTAGATTCTAGTTCAGCATGTAGCACTTCATGGAAGAGAAGAGCTCAGCATTCTGAGCTTTATTTTTACTTTTTTACTGTAGTGCATGTTGACACTTGGAACACTGATCTAAGACTTCAGATGCAGTCAGTATTGAGATTCATGCAGTTAGGTGAGTAAATGTACAGTGAGGTGTGTGCACAGTTAGGGTCAGAGCTTAATGCCTGAGCTATTATGCCAGTAATGAGTGTCTGAAGTGACATAATGTAAAGACTCGAAACAAGGTACTGCTTTAGTCAGAAGTTAGTAGGCTGATTTTTTTTCCTTTTCAATTCAGAAGTGCTGTCAGTCTTTCCGAGTTTCATAGAGCATCTAATACTAAAGAATATAATCACAAGTAGCATTCAACCAAACATGTTGCATGTTGATGGGACTGTGGTGTCATGTGTGAAGGCAGGGAGCTAGGAGATTAAATTATATAAGTTTTCATTTCAAAATCGGACTGCTTTGTTTGTATATTATTCTCAAGAATTATGAGTAATACAGCTCTTAAGCCAGAGCAATTGGAATGAGATTTCAGCAGCTTAAATCCTGTACTACTGTAGTTAAATAAAATACAGTATGAAGGTGAAGTGCCTCATCAGAGAAGGGCTGAATAGCAAGAGCAGAGCAAAAGCTCTGAGTCAGGGATGTAAACAAAAAAATTGATAGGTATAGGTGAAAAGTATAACAGCATGAAAGAAAAACAACTTGGAAAACTTAACCAGTCGTTATCTTGTTGCAAGCAGTAACGTGTAACTTCTTGTAGGATTTATTTACAGACAAAACAGCTAACAATTTTGGGGTTAACGTGCAATTTGAAAGAAAAACAACTAGCCTTTCCTGATAGGGCTTTAATGAAGCAGGAAGAGGTGTTTGTGCCATGGTGATGACAGCAAGAAGAGAGGCGGAGAGGAATAAACTTATTAAAAAACAGTGTAAGGTTTGGGAGGTGAATGATCATATTGAAAGGGTGGGAAGACTTCTTTTAGCAGTAGATCCTCAGAGCAACTTGAGAGCAGTGAGGCCAGGGAAGAATTTACAATAACAGTCAAGGTATGTCTGTAATGGAGGCAGAGAAACTGCCCATGAGAACCAGGAGAGGTCTGGCTGTTAATACTTCCTGTTCCTCTGTGGTAGAGTTTCTAAGAAACAAGATGATGTTCAGGTAAGGAGCTAGCCAGAGACACAAGGGGATTGACCACATCAGCTATTTTGAGAGCTGTCATGTCGATAAAGACAATTTAATCCAGGACCTTTCTCTAGTTCAAGCGGTTACAGAGTTCAGTCTAGTCTGTCATTCTCTGACACAGTCCCCAGATCGTTGCAAGTCCTTCAAAAACCTGAAGTCTTTCTCAATTGCACTAGAAACTGTGCAGAAGTAGTTTTGATGTATAAACATCTTGTACTTCTGAGTGCTGTTGGACTGCTTTGGATACCAAAACAATCAGAAGGGAAGAAATTAAATATATCAGGTTTGGTATGCCCAAGGGAAAACGACTTGAGCGGTAGACTCTTGACTTGCTTCAATTCCTGTCCTGTATCATAGAATAGTACTTAATTTCATGTAGCCTCTTTTATAAACTGTAAGTAGTTGAAACAAAAATCTTTATTCAATATACTTGCAAAATGTCTATCTAGAGCAGAATAGTCCTATTGCATTAGGATTATCCTGATTTTAACTAGGGATAATGATCAAAGTCCTTAATAGGTAATGCTTCTTTTCTATAGTTCTAAGTTGTATCACACATCTGTAGATCAGTATTTAAAAATACATTTTAAAGCTTTTTGGGGATAAAGCAATATGATTACTGTTCTGAAATATAAAACCAATTTAGTGAACATTTTGATCCATTTCTAAAAGTCATGAAAGAAGCATACAATAGGCATTTCTCCTTTTAGAAAGAGCTGTTTTCTTTCCTTAAAATGCTGCCTATTAATTCATGTAGCATGTATTTAGTCCTTTCAGTATTGTATTCTGAATTTAATTTCACTTCAGAAACCGAAACAGTTCAACTGTAAGATCTTCAGACATTTAAGAACTATGATGTAAAGAGCTGCAGCATGACCTTTTGTTTCCTACTGTGTAGATATTTTGCCTTGTGAAAGCACATGTGCTTCTGCAAGTAGCACTTTGTTCTATTTCTTCTTGGCATCTTTGGATATACCGTGTAAATAACTCTTTTACATTCTATATTCAATTTACATAGTTTTATTTGTATACTTCAAGCTTGTTCTGATGGCTGTTTGCTCCTCATCACTGAACTGATACACCGGCATTCCTTTTCTTGATTGCTTAATAGGGATTTTCATGCCTTCTAAGCCTCCTGTGTGTTAGAATGAGGAAGTTGCCATATAGTATTGGATTTCATGGAGCAATAAATGCTGGTAGCAAACAGACTGTCAGTTAACTAACAAAGCAATTGCATAAAGACTTATGAAAAAGAAAGCACTGAATTAGTTGAATGATTCCTTCTCCAAATTAAGTCCTTGTAGGTTTTGGATGCCGTGTCCTGTAAGTCATGGTGTAAGAAGTCTTGAAAACACTTTGCAACACCAGATGATGGGCCAGGGAGAGACTTCAGTGTTTGGAGTGCATATACTGGGTTTTGCCTGATGACAGCTGCAGGAGAGAGGTCGTGCCCCAGCCATTCCCCACTGGCTGGTCTGACTGATGTGGGAAGAAAAATATAGTTATTTATATAAACAGCCCATTTGTAGTGCCTGTATTGCATATTAAGTCTTGAGGAACAATGATGTTGCCTAGATGTTCCAATCCCATGCCACCTTTAAGAGAAGCCAAGTCATCTGTTGGTCAGGTGAAGGATTACAAAGGTGAATGGTGTGGTATCTTTTATTTTTATAGTTTTGTAGTTACAAAGAATTCATCAGCATTGATCTGCTTCTAACTGTTCTAACATCCCTATGTAGAACAGTTTCTGTTCAAGTTAGCCTGAGGCAGATCTAGATGCACCAAGAAACTGGGCAAGGACCTCTTTGAACTGTGTGTTTAGAGTGATTGTAGTCAGCAGACCACATTGAACGTAAATCTTTTCCATCAGATCATTGTTACATAGTCGCTCCTAAGACAATGCTTAGCTCATCTGAGTTTTCAATAGAAGGTAAAACATGCTATTGAAGTGGTCCAAGCTAAGTAATTCTAAAAGTTTGTATGATGGAATACATAGATGACTTAAGTATGGACTCATCCAGTATGTGACTTTTATAGTAGATCCTGCCATCATGGACTGTGGAATGCTTCTGTTGAACATGTTTGCTCTTAGAGTAGTTAATGTTAGAAAAGACTGTAAACACTAGATAAAGCTGGAGGAGTAATAAATAGCATTGCATATCTGTTGGTGGGGCTTATCCACAAAAGTTGCTGCAGAGCATCACTGTGAATGTGCTTTTTTAGTTTTTCATAGCAACTCCACTTCTAGTTTCTGTCTGGTTTTTAACTGTAAGTGGCACCACCCAAACCTGCACTGGTTGTCTCAAAGTTTTGAAAGGACTTGCTCCCTGCTTTGTGCCACTGTTGAAAGGAAAGGACAAATCTGTTTTATAACCTTGGAAATAGAAAACAATCAGTTGTGTTAGTTGTATAGGTATGACAACATCAGGAGCTTGGAAAAAACACCACCACCAAACCTGCAAGGCATTCAAAAAAAAATAAAAACATTGCGTGCCTCTTGCTGAGGCTAAGATCAATTATTTGAAAGGATTAAAAGATGACCTTATTCTAATCTAAATATTTTTGCTGGGAAGAGCCTTCTGACTGTAGATTGTCTTTTTAAAATAGCAGAAAGTGATGAGATTCTGTAGTTGAAAGGTGAACATAGATAAATTGAGTCTAGAAATGAGAAATGTTTTTAACAGTGAAAGTAGCTAACCACTGAAATGTCTTAATGATGAATATGGCTACCTTAACCTCATTTGACCTTTGAAAAATTGTTTATCTTGAACATCTTCAATCTGTAGGATTGACTTACAGATGTCAGGCAGAAATACTGAACTTACTTGGCTTGTTGTACCAAGGAGGTCAGGCTCAGACTTTTGCAGTGTTACGGTCTTTAGAATATGGCAGTAGGAGTTACAATATAGGGTTAGATTGCTTGACCCAGCTCACAGCTTGCATGCATCTAAATTATTTTTTCTGTACTTGTGATTCAGATGAGAAAAGCTTACTTTTGGCTGCTGCTTACCTGTACAGGAGTTAAGCTTCTTGCCAGTCCAGTGTTCAAGGCTTTTGAGGTTTCTAAATTTCAAAGAACTGCAGAGATTGCTAAGTTATTCAAATGAAAGTGCTTGAAGTATTGCAATTAGTACTAGTACTGTTATGCAATAAAATATGGAATGTTAAACCACTCTTAAATATTTGCTTGAAGTTGTTTAGGTAAAGTACAAGTCTATCATGACCAAAGATACTTCATGTCCTTAAATTAAAATAACTTTACAGAGCAAGTAGCCCTGGATACTGACATGTTGACCACAGAATTTCATGTTGTCATGCTTCTTGGATGTATGGCATGAATAAAAAATGGTAGCTTGAGAAACACACCTGAAAAATGTAATGATACCAGGCAAGAAAGGAATTAAACCTGTAATGAAATCTAAAACTGATATAAAGGATCAAATCTTAGTCTGCAGCTTGAAACTAACCATTAAAAATACATGAAATAACATAAACCTGTGAAAACTAAGTAAGCCACTTTAAAGGTTTGCTTCCTTTCCTTTAGAGTATTCTTTTTAATTAGACAAAAGTTGCTGCTTGGGTGTGGAGAATGTCCGTAATAAAAATTAAGCAATGTAACTTGAGCTTTGATACTAACATAACAAGACTGACTTAAAATTGGTCTAATATTTTTTAGCATAAAGCAAGCTGTATGTCTTATGGCAAGAAGAATATTGAATGGCCCTCTATCAAAAGATCCAATGTAAGACAGTCAAGAATCTTAATGCTAGAAGAAATGGGATATTTAATACAGATTGTAAATGGTTACTTCTTGATTAGTTGGGTGGAATCTGAGCAGCTGTTTTGCCTAGAATGTGTGTGAGGGATAAGTCCTTGTCTAGGACCTGTAATAATGCTAGTTAGTGTTTGCATCCCCCTTGCAGCCTTGAAAGCATTAGCAGGTGGAAAGTCCATCACTACTGAACACTCCCTGGGACATGTGGAGAGAAGGGATTTGAAGGAGGGGGAACAAAAAAAACCACCAACAACAGCAGAGGAAAAAACTACGGAACACCAAACTATGAGTATGCCAAGTCAGGCCTAAAAGCACATTCCTTAAAGACCATTTCTCAAGTTGTGCTCTGTTTTCTGGCTTACTAGAATATAAACTTCAAAGCAGTGATGTAGAGATTGGTTAAGATTTATCTCATGTTTCAGTTTTTGATAGATGTTTTCTGCTGGCATTTTTTTATTACTTCACTCAGCTTGGTTTCTCACTAAAAATACTGAGCTTTTGACTCTTGGTTAATACAATTAGCCTAGCTTCTGTAACCATTTCTGCTGAACAAGTTCAATTTTTTTAGGTCAACTATCATTTGATCTGAATTGTTTATCTATTAAGTAATTGTCGTTACAAAATTGTTCCAAAAAAAAGCTGAAGACTCTAGTAGCAGGAATTTCAATCTTAGTGAAAAAGCTCTTAGATGTGAAGTTGACATGTCTAATAAGATGTTTAGAGAGAAGAGCTTTTCATAATATAGTACCTTTTTGTTGCTACTGAGTGTACTCATTTGTATTTCTGACTTGGATAATATATGGCCTTAATATTCTGATGATTAGTAATCAATAATGACAACACATAGGTGAAAAAAAAATGTGAGTGGAGTCCTGTGCTTGTTTATAGCCTACCATGGATTTATCTTGTTGCTGTCTTAGGCTATATTAACAGTGGACAAGGATGGCTTTTTGCCCCAGCGTCTTTTCCTGTTTATGTTCAGCCACCTTTTGCTCTGTGAACCTGAAGGAAGTTGCAGGACAGAACTGAGAGTGTAAAGGACTCAAACGAGGACTCAAACAAGGACTCAAAAGGACTTACAGTGTAACAAACTGCCAACAACTGAGTTTCTGTAGACCTTGTGGAGCCAGATGGACATGATTTGGTAGGAAGCAAACCACACTGTACAATACCAGGGTATTACAGCTGCTGCTTTGTACAGTGGTATAAAAGAAAAAAAAATCTCAAAAGCTTTGTTTTCATTTATGCCTGAAAGCGTTGCTCAATTTCTGCACTGAAAATTGGGTATTTGTAGAGAAAACTATTATCTAAACACTATAAGACTTGTATTGTATTAGTTAAGAGGATCCTGTGTTTCACTTCTCACAGTGTGTTTGTCAACCTGTTGGCCAAGGCTAGTTCAAAATGTTGTGTGGCTTCACAAGTTAGCCAGCCATGTCTGTTACTGTTATTACAGGTTAAACGGGCAAACTGAATGTCCTGTTGACTTGGCCGTCTCTTGCTGCACTCTGGCTTCATGAAAAGGACTGTTCTAAAATCAAAATCAGAATATAACTACTTGAGAGAAGCAGGATTTCTGCTTTTTTTTCTTTAAGAGTGAAATATAATGGTTCCAGACTTGTCTTTTGTACATGATTTGTTGTAGTTTAGTCAAGGGATAGCTTGATAATGATCTATATGGAGTGATACTGCTGCTATATTTAAAAAAAAAAATATCTAGTTTGTTATTCTTTGCTCTCCTTCTCTCTACTGCCAGGTAGTAAGAATTAGAGAGTTCTTTATCGCTGTTTCAGAGGATGTAAGAAAATTGATCGTCAACCCTACCCTTGTCCACCAACAGTCAAATTTCTTAAAGTTACAGTCTTGTTGCACTTGGACTGCAAAGATGCTTGCTGTAATAAGCTAAGATCTGTAACTGAATTACGCAGTTTCATGGTGTAAACATACTTTTGAACTCTTTCCAAGTACACTTAGAAGGCAAATGTACTCTTAGTGCAAGACTTCAGATTTCTGTTGTGTGGCTCTTTACGAGGCCAGTGTCAAAGTTTTAGACTTCCCCAATCTCTTGCCTAGAGCTTGGAGTGCAGCTCTTGAATATTGTGAGGTACTCTACTGCGTTCTGTTAGACTGAATGATGGACCACTTTACGAAGAGTACTTTCCTTTAGGTTGTACTTGGAATACATCCTAAAAGAGTAAATAACATTTTACGACTGCCTTGTCACTCATTTTGCTCTTCTCTTTTTTTTTCTTGTTTTGACTTCTATATGGCTGTCTTTTCACAAATGCATGTGGAGGTGGAAAAAATATTTAAGTTCAATATGTGATTGCCTCTCTAAATAACTTCAGTCTCGGTGTTTATTAAACTGCAGGCAGAAGTTGTGTTAGTACTTTAGAGACAGAAAGAACTCTAATTTTGTAACTACTGAGTGACTCCTGCTAGCCTTACTCAAACTGCACTTGATACCTACTGGTGAAGCACTCCTACATGGTGGGCTGTTTGTGTTCTGAGTGACTGAGCTTCTGTCTACTGGCACAATCTGCTAAATGGGACAGAAAACTGAACCACACCCCTAAATACATTTAATAGTGCCTATTAAAGTAGTTAGCTGGAGTTCCAATTGCTTAGATTTACCTGCAGCTACATTAAGTACACTCACTTAAGTACTGAAGCAGGGATTACAGTGTGGTGTGCAAGTGAAATAGCATCATTGAAGAACGGGATTTTTGGTGAGCTGTCTCCCATTTTTGACTGGTGATGCAGGTTGCTGGAAGGGATTTGCCTGTTTTCTAAGACTGTTATCCACTGACTAATGTGCTGAGTTGTGGCCAGCTAATGACAACAGGGTGGGATAAACACTTGAAAGAGGCAGAAAGAGCAAGTAGTGCTTCCTAAGCAGGTGCAGCTAAGGAAACAAGGCTTAGAAGCAGAGGCATAGATTTTGAGCTTCATGAAAATTTGAGAGCTGATGGAAGTTGCTGATACATGTAGTCACTTGCTGTGGAAATTAGCATGTTTCTTCTCTCTTTAGCCTAATTTTGGTCTTTTCTCTGGTGTATGTAGAAGAAGAAAGCTAAACTTTAACCTAAAAACATAGTGCATCAAAATAATTAAGCCGAATAACTTGTTTTTTAAGCTGATTGCTAAATACTTATAGGTGCAGAATTGAAACTCTAAAAATTAATTTTTTATTTAACTGTCTAACTCTTAAGGATCCTAAATAATCTTTAAAATGTGATTGGAAAAGCTTAAAATATTTTGCTTTTAGCTAATAATTGTGTAAAGGCAGAAGCTATTAGGCTAGTGCCTGCCTCATAAAAAAGTTTTCAACCAGCAAATGGATAATGGACTACGTGACTAAAGACTGACGCCTTCACCAGGAATGCCAATAGCAATGGTCTACAGAGTGTAAAGCAGAAAAGATAAATGATGTCCAAGTTACATCATGTCTTTTCTAAAGATACATGAGGTGGAAATTTTATGTTTCCTTTAGAAAGAAGGTTCTAGGCACGTGGTTTAGAGCTTGCTTTTTTTTGTCTTGTGGGAGAAGCTGTCTCTTTCTGATGGTATGGAAACATCACTATGAAAGGCTTTTTTGGCTATTATTCAGAGAGAAAACAATAGCTAGTATAGCACTCTGATTTCAGCACCTATATGTTTATTCATCTCTGGTTTATAGGGTGTGCAGCTTTTTGTCTGTTCAATGTGAATTTACACGAGGCATCTTTACCCGGAATACAGTTTTAGTATGAGATATTATAACCACAATAATGATCAACGTGTCTCTTGGGAGCACTTCTGCCATTGTTCTTCCTCATGTTTAACTCTGAAAGGAGTTAGGTAAGCTTCTCATTTCTCAAGTAACCTGAGAAAAATCTTTACACTGTTACAGTGCTTTAAACTAGGTGTAAGTGTATGCTAGATTACCAGAGCGATAACAGACATTTGGCCCCTAATGTTGAAGGTTTCTTAAGAACTTGAAAGTTTATTATGAATCTATGTAGTAGAAGCCTCAGGAGTTTTTCAGACCGTGGAGGATAATGTTAATCAATCAATAGCTGCACAGCAGCATTTGCACTGGCTATCACCGATGTCTTCATAGGAGCGCTTTACGTCAAAGGTCACAACATCCGCCAACGGGGAGAAAGGATAGTCAAAACAGTGATGGAATGAGATCGGTTACGTTTTTGAAGACAGAGGAGCTTAAAGAAACACTGTAGGGCAGCGCTGCAAGCAAAGGACTTATAAGGTGGAGTGGAAGATGTAGTTGTGTTGATACAGGCAGCCATAGGCACCAGCATCCCTGCAAAGTGTGTGTCTCCCAGAGCTCTGCTTTCACTGAGCATCTGAAATCCAGGATTGGAGCTATGTTATTGACCATAAAGGACTACTCTTTGAAGACCCCCTTCTGTCATTTAGAAGGAAGTCATGCAGCTTCCAAGTTGTAAAGATAGAGCTAAGAGCATGACAAAAGCATAAAACTCTTAGAGTTTTCCTTCCCTGCTACTTATTTTAGGTGTGAAAGGGAAAAGAAGAAACATTATGGAAAGTATCATCTATATGGTATACAAAGTCTGTGTCAAATTGTAGCTCCATTTTCACCATACAGGTTGCAAAACAAATGGATTACTGAATTTAATATGCTGTCAGCTTTTTCTTCTCAGCACTAATGGATATTCTCTTCAAGATGCAAATCCAATGACAGGATAATACTTTTGTTAGTTGGAATAAGTGAGAGCTCTAGATTGTATGTTTTAAAAAGGATCTTTTTCTGTTGATGGGAAGGTAGCTCTTCAGCTTTTGATTAAAAGGTGGTGAGGAAAAATCCAGGGAAGTTTGTTTTTATGTAGAAATAGAAAAGCAAAGCATGGAAGAAGAGTCTAAAATTATAATCAGTAAATATTCCGGAATCCCAACAGAAAGCAAAATCATGACAGTCTTGGTTGAGTTATGTGCCTTCACCTTTCAAGCTGCCAGTAATTTTCCATTGAAACAACAACTGTTGTAAAATCTCTTGCTACCCAGACCTCCGAAATGCTTTTCCTATCTTCACTGATTTTTTTTTTTCTTTAGTAATTTCAGCACAAATAGTGTTGAATCACTTCAGCTGGCAGGTGTGGCAATACCATAGGGCTTCGAAATGGAATCAAGTAACAAAAGAATCTCAACTCATTATCAACTTCTATCAGCTGTGATAAAGAACAAAATGTCACTGGTTTCAACTATGTTTGCACTCAGTCTGATATCACTACCCACAAGACATCTGCTGGGAGATATAATTTAGTCACACTGGTAAGTGTTTTTACCAGGGGAATGAGTTGACTATGTGGGGCTAATGATAGGATCCGTTTGCTTTTGTGCTGTCAGAAACATGTTCTATCTAGATATAAATATTTTACATAAGCTTAAAAAGACAAAACTTAACTTGGTTTCTGCACTTTGTACATGTGTCAGCTCAGCAAAGGGTAAAACATCAGTCATGTTTTTTTCTGACTAGATTGGCTAGTGATGAGAAAATCTAGAATAGCTTGCTATTCAGAATGCAAGCGTGTTTCTGCTGGCCTCTCTAATATTAAACATGTGATCTCTGCGGGGTTGGGGGGGAACAGAAGGCCAGAGAGAGGGTATAAGATACCTGTTGGAGTTACCAAGTTACTCTTGACTTTTGATTATGTTATGTGCTGTAGTTGATCCTGCTTATCAGATCAAAAATTGAATGACTGTGTGAGGATGCGGGAAAAACAGATTCCAAATAAGGAAAAAGACTTTCAATGGAAGAATCACTTGGAAAACATTTTATAGTAACATGTTATTTGAACAAAGGAACAGCCAAAGAGTCTAGCAGGGAACAGCCTGTGTTCCTAATTGACTCCTGGTTTGCGTTTGTTTTTTGTTTGGCAAGTCTCAAAAAAACCCCCAACAATTAGATTACTCTGTATCATTGTTTATTGGCTTTATCTTAAACAGTCTTCTACTTTTTCAACACTTGGATCTTTTGTGTAACCCAAAAAACCTGAGAACTAAAATGATGGAAATAGGAAGAGAATGGGGAGGTTAACTTGAGGATGGGGATTTTCTTCCTATTTATATAAAGTTATTTTTCCTTTTGTTGCTTAAGTTGTGTCTGAAAAAATACACAACTTTAAGATGTGAATTTCAGGGTGTTGTTTGTTTGGACCACTAGCAATTTGTCCTCATCTTGTAAGGGCATCTGAGTTACTAAAATTTGAGTTCAAAGGCAATGTGCTTGGACCATCTGGATTACATGAGCTATTTTCAGGCAAGTCCGATGTCAGTAGGCTAAAGGTGGTGTGCATCATGAACTCCAGCAAACTCCTGTGTGCACAACAGCTGTGCTAGCAGTAATTACATCGCTCAAACATCACTTTGTGCTGCAGAGGAACACATTCTGGAAGGCACGTTGAATAGGAGATGTCAATATTCCTTCTTCCCTCTGAGGAACCTCTGCAGCTGATACTTGGCTATCAGCACTGTCCTTTTCTCCTGTTAATGTTAAGACAACTTGACTTAAGAATAAGCCAGCACTTCCAAGTTGCATTTATTGTTTTCGATGGACTGTTGAAAGTCCTTTCCTTCTAGGATAACTACTTTATCTGAAACAACAAGTGTTAAGGAGGGTTTAAAACTAGAAATCTAAACTCAAAGCTAGAAGCTTGAAAATTGTACCTATTCATACTACTTTCATGTATGTACACTATAAAGGAGAGAGCAAATGAAATTATTTCACCTGAAATTATTTTAATTACTGTCTTTTCATCAAATTGAAATTCACAGCTGAGGTAAGAGGTGGTTTCACATATCTATCTTTTCAGCCAGACTTAGTAATTAATATTAAATAACTGCTTTTGAATACCTGCAATCACCATATTCCCTAAGACTGATCACTGTGGTGTGCTTTGCATTGTTGCAAAGTCTTCCTTGGAGTAAAGTCATGCTTGGTTTTGTGGTGGTGTTGTTTTTCCTTTTGTGTTAGCTGCAAAGACCGATGTGTACTGCCTGGTAGAGATAGCACTGGGGGTGCTGGAAAGAGTATATTGATTCATGTCATCAGCCTTGTTTCATTTCTTTTACTTCATGAAGATTTTTGGCATGTGCCTTTCATTTCTGAACATCAAACACGTCTCTTGGCTTTGTCCTCTGCATCTTTCACTCTAATCCTAAGATACTTTCATGTTGTCCGAAGACATTACATGGGGAACTATTATTTTCATCTCTGAAATAGTTTTGCGTTACTCTCCTCCAACCCTCACCCCTGTGGTTTGATAGGCAAAAGATTTTACTTTTGTTGTTAATTGCACACATTTCTGATAGGGAAGGGTAGTCATCGCTGTTGTAAACCTCACGTTTTACTTGGTTATTTATTATGCCTTTTCATGCAGGGTTTGAATGAATTAGTGTTGGTACAAGTGATGTGACAGGAAAGATCATTATTTCCATTGCTGCCCTCTGGGGAGTTCACTAAATCTGATGTGAAGACTGTGATATTTTGAAGCTCAAGTATTCTACTTTCTTATGACGGATATTTTCTCTGTGTTTTTCTCAATTTTCACTTTTTTTTGCTTTTGTGAATGTCTGTCCTCTACAAGTCCTGCCAGAAAGTCCGTGTTAGCAGTTATGTTACGTTTTGCAGCATCCAAATATGTAGTCATTTGTTCACAGTGCCCAAGCTGTTCCTTACAGTTTTATTGGAAGTTGAATTTTTGATATTTTTTTTTCTATTTTTATGGGTGTATGAGCTCACTTTGTTAACCATTTCAGCTTTGTTTGAACTGTGAAACAGTTATCGAGTTACAGTACATTTCTTCAGCTACCAGGAATGTGTTTTCCAGTAGTTGAAGGACAAGGGTTCAAATACAGCCATGTGTAATGATTTTGTTTGGGTTTTTTATTGTTAAGCAGTAGTTCCATGTAGTAGTGCCCTTTTACTAAAATGGGCTGTGCAACATTTCAAACACATCCAGTCAACCCTGTTATGTTGGTTGTGGTTTTCTTTTTGTCTGTATCATGTTGAATGGTATGATAGGTCTGTTACAAAATGGATTCCAATATTTCTTTCTGTTTTTTTTAGAAAAGAAAGCCACCATCACCCTTATATCCTTTTGCCTCTTTCTCTGTTATGTAGCTGTACATGGTTTCAACTTTATTTTTAATTCTGTACTTTGCAGTAAAGAGTTGTTTTTGAGGGGGCTTCCCACATTTAAATATATGCTGTCTGAAGGAGGAAGCTGAACTGTTTCTGCTGCCATCACTACATAGATACAGACATGAACAACTAATAAGCTGGTCTTGTGTTAGAAACCAAACCCACCCTGTTGCCCATGCATCCATCTTGAGGGTGGAGTTGTGGTATGTGCTTCTTGGCTCTGCTATGCAGTCTTGCCAACCTTATGAAATATTTGGTTTTACATAAAATCTGTATCTGAAGTTAAACACAACTCAGAAGAATTTTACTATTTAAAAATTTGGAATATGGCTGTATTATGAGTTGTCTTTCAGTAATGATTATTAGTGCGCCTCTGTCATGAGATTGAAGTGCATCTGGTAGCTACTATTTTAGATGAATAAAGTTGGTAAAATAGTACTTGGTCAAAACCAGAAGGAATAAAAAAACTTAACTAAAAACATCCTAATAATCCCAAACCTCACCTTCTAGCCTTGTTTACATATTGCCACAAAGTGTTGTGAAATTAATCATAAATTGACAACTCTGTCACTGTGTAATGCCATGGTTAATTCAAATGCTGCATCATTTCTTAGGATGAGCTTGAAAATTCAAACTCTTCCTTAAGGTTTCTTAAGCAACGTTATATTCCCCCCTTGCCTTAGGCAACCGGAGTCAATCTGAGTAAGTGACTATATACTTGCTTTTTTGTTCTACTGAAGAATCCCTGTGTTCACATTAGCATGTACAGTTTGTAATAGTAGTATTATTGTGGTTGAAATAATGATATGTAGAAAAGAAATGATAGTTTCTGCATAGAGTAAGACTTATATTTTGATCACTTTGTTTAGCTATGTCATCCTTACCTGAAGTCCCAAGAAAGGACACAGTTTTAAGGCACAGCTAGCTTCCTATTAGAAATCTTGCTACACAGCAGTCTTATCTGCCTAGATACAATTAATGCTAAAGGTGTTGGTGGAGAAAGTAAATTCAGTCCTTCTGGACGATAAATGCTAAATGTAGTTCTCTTTCTGATCAGTGAAATGTCATTGCCTTGGGAATGGATCAAGGGGTTTAAAACCCCTTGGGAATGGATCAAGGAGTTTAAAACCCCTTTAAAACATTGGCCATGACACATAATTACTGGTAACGTTGCTTCTTGCAGTAACTGGACACAGACACAGCTCAATATTCTCCCTTATTCTCTATGAAAGTTGAAAAAAAATTCCTGTTTTACAAGCTCTCAGACAGTATTCCATGACAGTTAAGACTCATGGCAATGTCTGGTGGTAGGTTCTTGATACTAGTATTACCTTGCGGTAAGAGAGTTTAAATACCCTGGGCACTTTTTAAGAAACCAAGCCCCAGCAGGGCACACTTTCTAAGCCTGTGTCTGATGTAAAGTCTGTAACCTCCCTATTACTCACATTATTAAATGTCTACATGTTGACTGTAATGTCTGTAGCTTTCTCCTAAAACTCTTGCCAGGCCAAGTTCCACTATGTATTCAGGATGAGGCAGGAGGTCCTAGCTGAGGAGCACTTTCTGAAGCTTTCCCAGAGAAACTACCACCAGGTAGCTGTTATTTCACAGGAGACACGAGGAGCCCAGATGCTTGAGTCATCCTGTTATTGGTGCTTGGTGGTGGCAGGCACTAAATTTGGCTACAGGAAAGGCGATTAGCTGCAGTGTTTTGTTGGCTGTTTGGTTTGGGGGGGGCATGTGTGTATGTTTGGCTGCAGTTGGTAGAATTTTTCCTAGCTCAGTTCATTTGGCTGTAAAGGATCTCTTCTTGTCCTTGGTACTAGCAAGGATTGAGAGGTGACCTGGAGCAAGGTTGTTGGCGGCTGAGTAAGGGCATGCCTCTACTTTTTTTTGTGATGATATAAAGCAGTACTCACGGAGTGTTCCTGGGGAGCTGACCTGGCAAATCAACATGGGGAGGGATCATCTGAGTTGAATAAAATGTTTGTTCTAAAATTCACTTTTTTAGAGTCTTGTTGCACCACCCGCGGTTTATCTTATGCATACCAATACAGGTATGATTTTCTGCTGGGAGGTCTTGTAAACAGCACAGAAATTCCATCATCTTTTGCCTGCTGAAAAGGTCTTGCTGTGCTCTATCTGCAGTTTTAGTTAAATTTTCTTGACAGCAGGCACTAGTTTTTAATGGGAGGCATTTACTGTTGCTTGTGGGTGTATGTAACTGACTGAGATCTGTACCCTATTAGAAGAAATGATAAAGGTGAGGCCAAAGACCCAAGCTAGGCCAAATATAGTGCTATCTGTAGTCTTGCTCATTCGTAGCGACACTGGAGGCTAATGCTTGAGATGTCATCTTTGATGTATTGGTACGTAATAAAAAATACAAATATGCAAGGTGATCTAAAAGGGATGTTGTGTTAGTCTGGAAAAACTGTTTGGCAAGTGTAGCGCTCTGTCATTTGAAGCAACATACTTCCCTGTGATGTTAACAGTATGACTAGGAATAGAAAAAAGTGATGAAAATTTAGGCATTAGTTTATGTATGATGCTGGATGGACATAAGATTTGGAATAACTTGATTTTCTGATTGATTCACAGTGTGATTGTCCACCTGGACAATTAGTTATCTGCCCTTGTAGAGTGCTCTGAATGTTCACCTGGTTGAGCTGCCCTCTCAGCTCTGCCTTGTGAGCATTCAGGTGATGCAATGGGACCTTTCTAATGTAGTGATCTTCTTAAAACAGAAATATTGTCCTGAAATGCAGCTGAGTTAATACATCATATATTCTTGGAGGAAGCTGGCTGGAGCAAGGAAATGAAACTGGTAAGGGCTGGGACTCATGGCATGTAGGATGTATACCCTGCGTAGTAAGTCAAGATAGTATGGCATTATCTCCCTTCGCTATTGCTACATTAATCTTTTGCATTCAGGTGCATCAGTACTGCCCCAAGCCTGAGAGGCTTATGTAACTCTACTGATGGATTATGTAGTGGTCCTTACTGCCCTAAAACTTGCCAGCATCTATAAAACTAATAATAAACTTTAAAATGCAGCAGCCCTAATTAAATGGTATCTTTGTCTGCCTTCAGGCTATTTCAAACCCTAGAAGTCTTCTGTAGTGGCAGAAACTCAATTCCAGAGCAGTGCTGAACCAGGGAACACAACTTTAGGCAGACACTGCTGGACTATGCAGACCTGTAGCTTGGGTGGGTTCTCCCTTGCCCAATGATGCCTTGGTGTCAGTTGCTACTCAACCAGTGCCAGCAACATCTCTAATCCACATGTAGTCAGTGAATAAACAGGATCCACGTCTAGTAGAGTAAATTGTGATTCACTGTAAAATGTAATTCTTTATGAGGATATTGGCCATTACTTGGCATGATT
This sequence comes from Momotus momota, assembly GCA_028565915.1. Classification (NCBI taxonomy): domain Eukaryota; kingdom Metazoa; phylum Chordata; class Aves; order Coraciiformes; family Momotidae; genus Momotus; species Momotus momota. The sequence goes on along the minus strand of JAOXNV010022801.1, from coordinate 2,023 downwards.
TCAGCCTTTAACAACTAGCAAGGTCTTGCAAAAACTTGCTGTCACAGCTCAGAACTGAGTATGGGCAGGACCATTTTCAACAGGTATTTAGTGGGATTTGGAGCCAGAGGGAGTTTTCCAGCATGTTTGTGCTGTTTTATGCCAGCTAGCGTGTTTCATGTATGTCCCTGGGTATATTTGATTTCGATTTCTAACCCTTCCCTACTAAAAATAGATACTTAAAGGTCAAAGTATTTTCAGATTATCTGAGACTCCACTGAGAGATCAAAGTCACTTTTTTTGACAAGTTGGTTGATGGGTATGTAAAACTTTCCTGTCAACTGTGAAAGGAAAAATCTTGGACTGAGGACTGCACAGTCCCTGTAGGGTTAGGGTTTTTTTCTTGTCTTCTGAGTATGTAGCATACATGTTCTTCCATTACACCAAAGTGCAGGAAACAACTGATTCTTGAGGACGCTTGAGACCAAAACCGGGAAAAGATGAATCTTTGGCTCTGAAATTACTTTATCTAGCTAACAAATCATTATTATTTCAAAATCTTGTGGAAATAAGTGTGCTGTTAGTTTCCTTTTAGACTTTGAAGATGCCTGTAGTGTGGCATTGTATGCAAATCAGGGAACCATCCCTGATTTGCTGGATCTTGATTTCAGAAAGCGTTGGTTGGAAAACATGAGTGGATACTTGGACATGAGACGAGGCTGCTAATATATCCATAGTCAATAGTTTTCTGGAAAAGTGAAGAGCTGCTTGATAGTCTCGAGGCGTGCATGCTGTCTGATCATGCATGGCGAAGCTGGGAATTATGACTTTCTCCTCATATAAAGGGGAGGGTCAAGAAGTGATTTTCCTTCAGGTTCTTATTACCTTTGTGAATATAGCGATCAGCAATTCAAAGCAGCATTGAACGGAAAGACACACTTCCATTGGGAATATGTTCCTTTTCTCTCCTTTTATTTGTGTGATTTTCTAATATTTTCTCTCATAATCTCTGACACTTTTGGGGGGTTTAGATGGAGTGCATAAATGCATAAATTGTGTAGATGTTCTATTGTCTCGTGTTTTTTATTAACCTGCTGACTCTCTACCTCCAAATTCAGAAATGACTCAACTTTTTTCACTTAAGCTACTATGTCATGTACCCCAACCAGTAGGCTACCTTTCACTAGAGGAATATATGAAATGTGTTAAAGGTCTGCTGATAGAATACTAATGAAACTTTGAAGATGTTAATTGCGTGTAGTTGATTAAGTGTGTTTTAACTTGCAACTGTAATCAGATCTGTGTTATCCAATTAAAAAAGCCAATCCTGAGTCAAGCTGTAATTAACCCACCTACTGGTATTTGTGCTGCCTGGTTCTAACCTTGTTTTTTTTTTCTAGGTAATTGCGTTATAGAAGTAAGACAACTATGTAATGAGAATGAATTTATTGAGATTTTGATAGAATTATGTTTATTCTGTGATTAAATTATTCAGCCAATTGTGTTATACTGTAAATGTATTTGTACTGTGTAAACAAGTCAACATGCCTATGGTAAATATTTGTAACGCCTGTATAATGAAGGTGGGTTATATTCCCTGTGAAAGTGTTTGCCACGATAGTTCGAGACCTCTTATGCTTCTGCTGTTGGAACCACGGTTTTCTTTAATTGAACTGTATGAATTTGTTCTCAGCTGGTATTTATTTTTCAGTTGCTACTATTGAAAACTTGAAAAGTTTTGCTTACTGAAAGCCTTATCTACTTTTTCTGGTTATTATCTGATTTATTTAATTAAATTGCCCCTACCTACAGATACTGTCTTCCAAGCATCAGTAATCCGACCCAGGTAGAAACAGTCTTACCCCTGGAAGTCCCAAAAGGTGGCCAGTATCATGCAGCTGAAGGATTTTCCTTTTTTTACGTTGATCATGAAAGAATTCTGCCTTTGTGATAAATATTAGTGTTTAATGTTGTATTTAGTACTTGCATAGCTGACTTTCTTGTAAATGAAAGGGTGAAGGTTTCAGGGACAACATGAACGTGG
>JAOXNV010022800.1:7316-31560 GCA_028565915.1 Momotus momota | reverse complement strand
TCAGGCCCAGCCAACATGGGTTTAGGAAAGGAAGGTCCTGCCTGACCAATCTGATCTCCTTCTATGACTGGGTGACCCGCCTGGTAGATGAGGGGAAGGCTGTGGATGTGGTCTACCTAGACTTCAGCAAAGCCTTTCACACAGTCTCCCACAGTATCCTCCTAGAAAAGTTGGCAACCCACAGCTTGGACAGGTGCACCCTGCGCTGGGTTAAAAACTGGCTGGATGACAGGGCACAGAGAGTGGTTGTGAATGGTGCTGCATCCAGTTGGTGTCCGGTGACCAACAGTGTCCCCCAGGGATCAGTACTGGGTCCAGCTCTATTCAACATCTTCATTGGTGTTTCGGGAAAGATTGGACGTGGCACTTAGTGCCATGGTCTAGTTGATGTTGGGCTGTTAGGTTGTAGGCTGGATTTGATGATCTCAGAGGTCTAGTCCAGCCTCAGTAATTCTGTGAACAGTCATAACGGATAGCAAGAACAAACATATTTGTTCAAAGTTGCTCAAGAGTCAGCGATGATGAAAAATCAAGTAATCTTTATGCTCCAGGTCCCAGTATCTCTAGCTAAAATGGACTTAAAGAACAAAAAATTAATTCATATTTATTATCCCTATCTACAATCTGTGGTGTGATATTTTCCTTATAGTACTCTGAATCTTTCAACTCCCAAGAACAATGAACTTGGGAAAATAATATGAGAGGAAAAATCTCTCATTTTCAAGAATATAATTTAGATGATTCATTGAATACAGAGTAGAATGGAAAAGAGTTGGGATAAAATATCAAAATGAATATTCTGTTTGCTTTGTTTTGATCTTGCTTTCATTTCCATGTAAAGACTAGATATTTCTAGGAGTGGGGTATGGAAAGCAACTGGAATGAATGAGACATCAAAATGACATAACAGTATTTCAAGACTACTGTTTTTTGTTATACAAATTGTTATATAATCTATAAGTCTATATAGTCTATAAGATGCTTATCTACTCTGCACATCTAATTCCAGGAAAAGAAAAGAGAATAATGCTGCAATTACTATTTTTTCCCCAATTTTTGAAATTGTTTTAATAAGACAATTTCATGAAGTCAAATTCAGATGAATCTTCTGTTGATATAAACTTCTAATATAGACGAAACTTGATGAATTCAAAACCAGAAACGACTTCAGTTAAAGTATCAAGCACCGTAACTTGAACTGATTTTCTACTTTCAGTTCTTCCAACAGCTGTTGGAAACTTGAGGGTTCCCCCCTTCTGAGAACAAGAGAGAACTAAATCAAAATTCAGATCCTTACTTCTCAACAGCAACATGAAGCATTGACCTGAACATCAATGCCAGGCTGAACTCCTTAGGAACAGGGAGGCTAACAGACTACACAATTACTCCACTGTGTCAACATGCCATTTCCATCAATTGATTATTAAAAGTCTAATAAATGTTTCTATGAGCCTGTCACATTACTTTTATGCGAACTGTGCTGCTTCTCATTTCCTCTCTTCTTGTCTACTCCAATGAATAGTGATTTGACTCATAAACTGCTCAAGGATCAAAAAGACAACAGGCATCCTACTTGCCTATAATACATACTGTAAAAATTCAGAGGCAGGAAACAAAAGCCAGAGAGTTCTATAAAAGCAGACAAACTGTAGGTATCCTAGGAAAGCGGCACGGTAACAGTCGCACTAGAGAATACAATGACACATCATATCCTCAGTCTAAAGCCTCAGTGAGCCAACAGATGCAATCAGCCTGTTGGTCACTGTAGAGTCTGCAGTTTAGCATGAGGCCATTTCGGCTGTAACTGCCTGGACAACACGACCAACCTCCACATCACCACTAAGAATCTTGTAACGGAGCTCCCCATTTACTAAAGCTCCGAAAGACATTCTGAATCTCAAGTGTGACTTTGTATGTTTAAACATTTCTGTGTTCACCATCGTTCACCGTCACACATTCTCTTTTGATGAGTGTTCACATTTATATTTAAAAGATACATTATCAAGTGTTTTGCTACATGGTATGTTCACAAGAGAATCCAAGGAACAACAGAAATGAGGGAGCCTCTGGCTGCCATAACCTTTTTCCAAAATCAAACTCACCTGGGAAAGGCAGCCATTTCTACAGAAATGCACTTAATATACTTAAATCAAATTTTTAAACTTTGTGGAATGACAATTTCTCTCATATTTTTTTCTATCTTACATACTTAAGGCTCCATTTTATCATATTATGTCAGTGTCCAAGTAGCAAAATATTTGTGCAGCACATCTGTAGGCTCACATCAACAAGGTTATTTAGTCAGCTAAAAACTTGTTTAAATGCTTTTTTTTTTTTTTTTTGCAGTTAATGACTGAAAGCTCAGCATCCTGCTGGACAGGAATCTTTAATAAAGCTAGGATAAACTGGAATCCTGATAAGAAATTACTGTAATCAGATAGAAATAGAAAAATACTTCTGTAAAATATACTAATATCTTCTTTCAGTTCATATGATTTATTTGGACCAATTTCTTGTTCTGAAAAAGGTTTTCACAATGCCTTTTACTGCTGTTTAAACCACTATCAAAATTGTTTAAAAGCAACAGACATGATTTTATGGTAGCAAAATGGATTTCTTGGTAAGCAGTTTACAGAACAGACTCAAGACACGACTGATGGAATTCTACTAAGATGTAAGAGGAATGTCAAAAAAACCCCATACTACTTAGAGCAAACAGTGCTTTTGAGATAATATAAAAGCTCTTTGCTCATAACGGACAGAAATATATTCTACAAATAGACCCCATACCAAAATTTAATGTAACGAATCGATGCTTAGCACGACTTGCTGGATTTGGACTGGAAGAGCTGTGGACTCAGTCACATACAGGCACTGACTGCAATGATTCAGTTTGTTCAAACCAAGAGGACCAGTGTGAGGTCCAAGCTCTTCTGCAGCACACGCACACTTCTCTGCTCACACCACTCTGTTGGTTATCATGCTACAGAAAGTCTTTCCTCCTAATCCCTCTAGAATTGTGCAGGCACGCGGAGGCAGAAGCTGTTCACCTACATCTCACTCAAGCTATCCAGCATTGCTTTTTTCTTAGTGGTGGAGCTCCCCAAGCAATGCAGGAGGGAACACCCCCTGCTACGGGGGAAGGGAAGAGGAAGCCCTGCTGGTCTACACTATATAACCTGGTAAGAAGAGGATAGTGCTCATTGTAAGTCTCAGGAATTTGTGATTCATTTTACATCCGTCTTCCAACTTAAAGCAAGCTTTCCTGGCTAGACAAAGCACTCTGTCTAGCTATGCGCAAATAAATTCTGAGTAATTCCTCCTTCATAATGTGCTTTCAGAGCAGCTGACTGGCTTTTTTTTTGCCACAGTCATTTGGAATACAGATAGGCCTCTGAATAAACAGAAGCTGGAGGAAGATGAAGAGGTGAGTGCACCGAGGAGGAGCAAAATTTCTTCACCATTTATAGCAGTAACTACCACTGCTCTTTACTCTCCAGGGAGTAAAATACAGCCAGGTATTTACATGGCTTATTTGAAATGGCTTTTAATGGCAATGGTGCATCTAGAGACAAGACTAGCAAAGAGCGCTTAGTTGGTGTGCAATTTCTGTGATAGAAACAACTTTTTAGTTAGTGTACAAGTTAATCTTTTCTTCTGTGAATTACTGTGTCAAACATGCATTTTTAAGGATGACACCTCCTGCTTATTCCAATCTGCAGTTATAAAACAGGAACCTGGGCTACAATTCAACTGGGACTGGATCAGAGAGCAGCCTTTTCAGGATGGTTCCCATTTGACAAGAGCTATCAACTATATGTACCAGTGATGATAGACATAGGACACTGTACGTGAATAGTTCCTTTAAATCAGGCAGGGAAAATAATACTAAGTATTACACATGATAATATATTGAATTACTTGTTGATCACATAATCATAAAAGATAGAATGAAAAAAAGTCAGTAATGTTTGCGATGACAAAGCACAAATATTACTGAGTAACGGCGCTAGTCCAAAGAAGCTCTATTCCTGGGCATAAAATGTGGTAAGGCAGGGCTCCGCTCCTGAATTAACAAGAATCTGAGTGCCCAGCAGTACTTCAGATTGAGTAAAACAATCCCAGAAATTACAGTGCTAAGCCTGCCTATACTAGTGTATATTCAGATTTGTTATGAACTCTAGGCAAATGCCTGATGGGAGAAAATGTCCCAACAACTTTCATGAGCTACTCTTCCACGTCACAATTTTCTGAGCTTTATAACTCCCATTTTCAGTAACTACAAGAGTTTAAACACTTCCAACTGATAAAACTCAGTAAGTCATTTGCATATAACTCCCTTAGTGCTATGTTTTCCACACATCCTCACGAGCACACAGCTGAGTCCGCAGCTTTGCTGGGCTCCGGCTCAGAAACCAGGAATGACAGAGAAGACTCAACTGTGCACAAATGTAAGGAGGACTGAGAGCTGGTCCAGCCCACACTGCTCCCTCTGGTATGCAAATACTGACAGCTGTAAGTGACCATTCTGGCATCAGGCATTATTAAATAGTGTAGTACTTTAATCGCTCTTCCTCTATTTTCTGCTCTGGGGCTTGCAGAGAAGTTTTAGAAAGGAAAAAAACAACAATTTTCAACTACTCAACATCCAAAGGACTTTTTTTTGTGTCAGTGAAGCTGCACACTGTACCCAGACAGCAGTGAAAAACAGCACTCTGTGTGTTCTTAAACAGCATACCTGGGAAAAAGATAGCCTCTCTTTATCAATGTTTCATCACACAGGCAGTTTAAGTCATGTTAACTGCTCAAATACTAAATAAGTCAAATGTATTCACTGTTATTTTTTAAACTTCAAAGTCCTTCTGATAAATCTTATTTTGTGAGATCTGTCTTCTTCCTACTAAGCAAAATAATGGTTACAGAAAGAGACTATCAAATTTGGTACAGAAGTATCAAAATCTTTATTTGCTAAAAGTTTCATCCTGAAGACTTTCCTCCAGTACACCCTCTTTGAAGTTAATACTGAGTTTTACCTGAAAAGGGACAAAGATTTAGCAGTGACTTGTACTTCTTAATTGTCTTTGAAGCAGGCAGGCAGCTTTTTCTTTGCTTTGCATGAAAACTCTCAAACACACTTAAGATAGCTGCTACCAAAGCTTCGCGTGAGTGTTCAAAACAGCTACCATCTGCTAAAAAGTGGAAAGAAGAGTCAGTTTCTCTTCTGAAGTTGCTATCACAGCTCACGTCAAACAATCCAGACAGAAAAGAACAGCAATAGTTCTTTCAAAGTTTTGGTTTGGTATAAAACACACGACATGAAAATACTATTCAATCCTTACTACCTTTCTACTTTATTTTAGAAAAATGTAGAATTGAGGCCTGCTTTAGTAGATCACTAATCCTTTCACCTCTAGGACAGCAGTTTTGTCTAATACAAGTTCCTAAGCAAACACTTTGGTGTTCTGCTTTGCAACAGCAGCTCCTATCAGAAAACAATCACCACCTAGGATTCAGAACAATCAGCAGTCTTTGGCAGAGACGCGGCAGTAAGCTGTCACAGGCTGTGAATCAACTCTTATCCTCGGAAGAGTGTAATAAGGAAAAAAAGGGTGGAGGTCAACAGCATTGCAGTGTAATGACAGCATACATTTTTGAAAAGAGGCACAGTATCAGTTGTATCAATAAAAAGTCAGAACTCTCCATTTTCACCACTATTTTGATTTTTGCTGTCCCACTCCAGGACTGGAGGACTAAATGAAAAGAAAAGAAAATTAAAATGTTAAATTACAGTCCTACATAACAACCTTTAGAAGTTTAGATATGAGCTACTGAGTGAGGTTGAATGAAAAAAGGTCTGACAGCTGTAAAGTTAAACTTTATACATACGTAATAAATGTAAGATACCTGTGGAAAGCTTTCCAATGAGCTCTTAACCATAAGCAGCCTCTGCAAATTTTGAACTGTCTGCCAGTAGCAGGAAATTCAGAATTTTGATCAGTGCTTAGCTTATTGAATACATTTACTCTGAAACATTCTCTCTTCCATAAGCTATTTGCCTTGTTTGTCAATGAGTCAGTTCCTGTTAATAAGTCATGCAAAATGATGCAGATTGAAGTTATGCAAAGAAAAATTATCTTTCTTGAAACTACTGTGTTAGCTGATTTGCCTACTTAACATGTTGTGACAGCTTCAAGATCTTGAAACTGTCTAGAGATATACACAAACCATTAAAAACTCCAAGAAAAGCTGCATTTGAAATAATAGCAAATGTCAAAATATCTTGGAAAACGTAGGGCAATAAATTATTAATAACAAACCAGCTGTTTAATGGCAGCCTACCAAACACTTACAACATGTTGATGTTATTTATACAAGGAGAGAGGGTATGTCACATTTGGAACATGATGTCCTATAGTTCTCCAGCATGCTTTAAACACACATCAGAAAAAGAGGGGGGAGGGAGTTATTTTACTATAATTACATTTAACCAGCGTAGTAACAAAAATGACAACTTACTTAGCTGAAAAGCTTTCTTTGTACACTGACGCTTGACAGCCTTCAAGAAAATAAGAACAAATAATTCCTTATTCTACCGTTAACATTTTTGTTACCTGTCAGTGATTTTTGTTTGTTGGTTGGTTTGTTTTTAAATACCGAACACACAATAGCAGGCAGAAGACCCCTGAATGAGATTAAGTAGATATATGTGACCTCCAGCTCTAAGAAAAAGAAAATAAAATCTTCAAGTGGCACAAAGTTTCTAGACTACTCTGCAGGATCAATGATCATCAGAATAAATGGAATTTTTTTTTTTTATGGTCTCCAATGTTGAAAATATTGTATATATGTAAGATTCTTTTAAAAAAAATAGTGACAGGTTTTTGCACTTTAGTTTGAACCTGTAGTTGCAAAACTTAAAGAGCATAGGACAGTTGCCTTTATGAAAAGGGCTACATCATCCTGGTTTTCAAAATGAGATTTGCTGGACTCTTAAAAAAAAAAAAAAGGAAAAGAGACAAATCCTTAGTTTTTTCTTTCTTTTTAGAGTGCCATTTTCTTAATCAGAAATTGATGAATGATGACATCTGGCAAGAGAAAAAAAGCATATGGTCTAACTAGCTGTTTCTACAGAGGTTAAAATCATCTTTGCAATTTTCTCTGGTTGCCATTATGATTGACAGATCATCAAATAAATCACTCACTCTTCTCCCCCTCTGTGCTGGTCCTCTCTGTACCATCAAAGACACCAGGGGGTAAATTTGCACTGTAGTGTATAAGGAATTAGATACGCAAGAGCCATTAACATAAATGGGATTTTTGCACCTAATTCCCTGCACACCATGCTGAAAACTGTAGCCGTAGGATATAATATTCATGTTTTCTTCTTTATTCTATTTAGAATTTTTAATTATTAATTTCTAGCATAATTGAGTTCTTCTAAAGAAAATGAAATGCCTAGGATGTTACCTAAATATTGTTTAAGACCCCTTGGGCTTGATGTGGAAGATGACAGGGAGTACTGTATGTATACGATCGAAAACCTCAGAGAAACTAGGGTGAAACAGGATTTTTGATCACACATTGAAATTAGGTCTGCCTCCTTAACAGCTGTTACCCAAACCTTACTTGTTTCAGCCCAACTCATCCCCATTTCTCTCAAAAAGGAATCAAAATGGATATAGTATTTGAAAATTAAAAGAAAGTAAATGGTGTCTAAAACTACCTCAGTCACTGAAAAATGGGTTTGTTATTATCAAATATTATTCGAGCAACTCTGTATCAATGGAATTGGATAGAAGGATATAGTTTGAGACCTTTTCTTTCATAATCCCTAAAACTGTCAGATAAAAGCAGAGGGATTTTTTTAATGATATTTAAATGCAGTCTGCTGCCATTCCTTTGCTATCATTGAAAAATTCTGAAATTGGTTTATCTAATTTCAGTCTGCAGCAATTTTAAGTCTTTCATTTTGATAAATACGCAAATAATCAATTTGGGTTGAACTAGTTTCTTTTTTTTCAGGGAATTAATGGCGATACGGAAAAAAAAAAAATCAATTCAACTGCATTGACAGAGAAATGAGGTATGAAAAGTTCATGCTCCTGACATGATGTGTTATCCCAAAACATATCCAGTTTCAGAATATAGAACCTTTCTATAAGCAGACAACATCCTCCTTTGTTTTTCTTTCTGAAATTAGTGTAGGCCCCAGAAAGCATGGCTCAGACTAGGCTGTTTGTCCATGTTAATTCCGTGTGGTATGACCAACATATTCTAAAGGTTCAAAAAGAAGCGGTCCTTCCTACCAAAGGGCTCAAAAAGAAAAGATAATAGACAAAGTTTCAGGAACAAAAGTACCTCACAAAAAGAAAGTGCCATGAGGGAAGATGGGGCAGAAAAATAAACGAGCTGAATAGCAGTATAGAGTTGAGAAAGCCGAGTTTCCTATCATAAAGCTTAAGATCTGCAAAACTGAGATAACACTAACAAATTGCTGGGTCAGACAAATAATTTGGTGTATTTTTTAGGGATTGAAGACAAGCCAAAGCAAAGAATGCTGTATCAGTAAAGAAGGTGACAATGAGGCAAGTAAGTCTGATATCAGACATTTTGTTGGGGGAGATACTGTGAGATTTTGACATAACAGGCGGAAAGAAAATGTCCAAAACAGCTGCTGGCCCTCAGATCTGAAGAACTATTGTCTTTTTGAAAGTCGTGAGGAAGAAGAGGGAAGAGTGCTGAGAGATTAAATGCTTCATTCACCTTGACTAAGATTAATATTGTTAAAACAAAAAAAAAGTGAATGGAACATGCCAGAGAGAGAAAAACACCAGGTAAAAGAAGAAAATTCAGAATGAGACTGTTAATTTCGCAACCTATTTGACGCATTTAAATATGAAATACATAATAAAAAACTGTAAGATACTACTTGGACCTTTATGCCCAGTGTTTGCTACCATGTTTTCTTCTAGACTGCTAGAATGCGCTTTTTAAAAATCTGTAAATTCAAAGTCTAGACAAAGCAATTTCATGTAAGAACAGTGTGAATAAAAAGCTTAGTATTATCTATCTTGTTCTCTTTCTGAGAAAGCCTGATGAAGAGTGCCTCTGCTTTGCTGTTTACAGGTTTGTTCTATATAACATGTTTGTTTTTAACAAGTATTTTAGCAAGTAACAACTCTGTCTAAAATGATTTCTATAAAATATTTGGCTTATTGGTTAACCTAACAGCTTTACACATCACTGCATCAAACAGGAGGGAAACCCGTGCCCCTTCGCTTCAAGTGTGACAAGATTTTATACAGAAATATGTTTTGACGTAGTATAATGGGGATTTTCATACTTTTTTCCTCATATTTTCAGGGTTTGTTTTTTTTTCACTTTTCAGAAGCATCGACTGAGAAAAATTCTGCAATTTCTTCAGTTTTTAAATAGAAAAACACAGAAAAGCTGTTCGCTTTTGTAGGCGTTTAATTTTACATAGATTTGCTTTTCCTCTCTTGCTATGGCCAAATACAAAGGGAGAAATACCTCCTGCTCCTAACAATGCTCTTCCAAATGCTTAGTCTAGTTCATGTTTACAAGATCTTATATATGGTTGCAGTTTTGTTGCAATGCAGTGAAGTAAATGAATAACATTTCCCTTCAAACGTCAAACAAAAGTGGTGTTTCCCAAACATTTCTCAAGTAGTACTCTTTTTAAAAATCTGATCCAATCTTCCTTATCTATGTTGCTTTTCTCTAAACACATTCCAACTAATCAGATGTATTGGCAACATGGTATCTTGAATTTATTGTTTCAGGAGCTTGACTAAAAGGGCCTCTTCTTCCCCTGTCCAAAACTGAGATGACTTGGTATATGTTGCTTATGGTGGTACTGACCACTCCCACAGCTCTATCGCCGTGCAGATTAATACCTAATTTGTTTTCCTACTGTCACCTCAAGGTCTCTCAGTGCTATTTCACAGGCGTTTCCTCTCAATTGTATGAGCTTTCTTTTTCCCCTGATGAACTTTCCTATGTTCATTATGAAATTTTACTACAATGATCTATTCACGAGACATACAAGGCAACAAATATTCCTTCTCTTTTTTTTTTTTTTTAATTCCTGAACAATGATGCTGAAAAGGAAGATCCTAAAAATCATCATGGGAACCTTTCTGTAATAATGTTTCTTTCTGTTTATCAGAGGAGGCACCTTTCTGACAAGCTGCTTAAGTAGTTTCATAAATATTTTTATCATAATATATATTGGTAACTCACTTAAAACCCAGATTTCTTCAAATGGATTGCAGCCAGTGCTGTCATTACAGCCAGTTGGGAGGTTTGAGTAGAATTTATTTTTGTATTCACTACAGTGACATAAAAGATAAAGTTCCTTCATTGGTCAACATAACTCTGTCTCTACATTTAGCTTTATGCTGTAGAATCTTCCTACGTCATTAGGAAACCTTAAGCCAAATTAATCTATTGAAAAACTTTATTTAAAAAAAATTAAATGTTAGACTAATTATCAATATGTTTATTATTGAATTTATGATACTATGCACCCAGTTCTTTACAATACTAAAAAGAGGCTAGATTTATCTGATTAATAGATCTAAAAATTCAAAATCACCAGAGAAATAAATTACAAGTCACTAAGGAAAAGTCACTCAAATATAAAGTTATTCTGGAAGATATTTGTAATCCTGATGTTTTTGGGGTGCTTCAGATGAACAGTATTTTATTTTCAGTCATAATTAACATATTCTTTCATATGTATATATATACACACACACACAGCGCTTGTAAATTGACACATACCTACACATATGCTTAATCTCTTCAACAACTATATTTATTTATATATTTACATTACTTGCTAACGAACATGAATGCTTCATCTATTTCCTACAAATTGTTTACTGACTAACGAATATGGAATACTTCCCTCATCCCATGGTCAATGATCAAACTGAGAATATTTAGTCCCTCATATCCTTGATTTGATTGCATAATAATCTGAAACTGCAGTGTCTGCACACAAAGGGACCATTTTATGGCAATAAAGTTCACAAAGACGGTACCATCTACTCAAGTATCATTTGCAGACTTTAACGTTTATGACTGTTTACAGGAAAAGTCAGGAAGAAAATTATTAAAATTATTGGACAAAAGCACCTTTTCTTTCAATGCTTTGTTGCTATATTCCACAAAAAAAACCCCAAAACCATAAGATACAGTTTTCTGTCTAAGTCCCATGCATAATATTGAGCAGCTTAAAATGGGCAGACTTCTTTTGTGGTTATTTTGAATAATTATCAAGAGTGCTAAAACCAAACCAACCAATAAATCAATCAAAAAACCACCACAAAACCCAAACAATAGTAACTGACTTTAAAGATCAATTTAAAGGTGAGATATCTAAGTACGTTAAATATCTTAGTCATGGATTATTTCTTTCTAGGCCAATAAATAGAAGAAATACATCTAAATAAATAAAAATATTTAAGTTTTGCATAAATGTGTTTTGTAAATCATAAGAATAGTGATGTGTTTTGAGACTTTATTGCAAATATAACTTGTCATTTATATTTGTATTTCTGAATTTAATATTAAACCCAGATAATATAGAAGTATTCTTGTGCTTAATTTGAAAGTAAAAATAATAATAATAATAAAACAATTGGAATATTGTCATGAGGCACTGACCTAAAGGAGAAGTAATTGGAGAAAAGATGCGAAAGAGAGACTTGCCTATTTATGTTGTTAATTTTGTAAAGCAAAGGAAGAGAACCACAACACAAAACAGGACAGAATCTGCTTCCTATCCCAAATAACAATATTACAAGTTCAGCAAGTACATCCTAATTCAGCCTAATTTCAAGCAAATTATAGTTCATACAGGTTTGTTTCCTATTTGACTATGCAGAAATCCCTGTGCTACAGCAGTATCTGATTTTGTCTCACTAAACCCTGTACTAATAACAGAGGAAAGAAGGAAAGATTCTGACCTAAAATATACGGAGGATATTGTCTTAAATGTGTTAACAGTCGCTGACCTTTCAGACTCGGTTAAAGAACGGACTAAGTGTCCAGTAAAATTTAAAGGAGGCTGAGAACTCCAGACAGAGCGGCTGGCAAGGATAAATTCAACATCAACGATACAGACAAAGGTCAGGGGGCAAATATATGAAAATTACTTTGTACAAGTAAGGACAGCAATACTGTCACATCTGTCATTTCTTTAGAGCCTCTGAATAATAATTTCCCTTGGATCAGGACCCAAATGAGCCTTACAATATGAGACGGTAATTCCCCTTTGGGTAAAAACCTCCTTCAAACCCAACGATAGCCTAAAGATTACTGGAACAGGAATAAACAGCATCACTCGGTCAGGCAGAGGAACTGCACCACAGACACCTTGCGGTTATGAACGAGTCCTCGTTACCAGACTGCCCACAAAGCGACATTGGCAGCACATGACAGAAAGAGTGAGCTTCAGCAGAAAAAGGAGTCAAAGTCACCAGAACTGGAAGACTACCTGAGATTGGATATACGCAGACAGGTTGAAAAGTTCTTTGCAGTGACAGAAGCTTTTAGCCTATGAGTAGCTGAGGTGTGCACTCCCCTCCCCTGCAGCAGGCTGGCCACTACAAATGGTGGCATGCACAGAGAAGGGACATGGGGACTCTGCATCTGAACCCAAAAGATAAATAAAGTGGAAGTCTAGAAAGCTTAAAGCAGTACTGTCGTGCAGTTAATGTGAAATCAATGGAAGCAAAATATTTATTAGAGTTGCTAGTGACACGTGAGCTCAGCTGAGTAAGAGGCCACTGCAAGCTGGGAAAAAGAAGCATCTTTTGATGTAAGACTTCACCCTACGAAAAACAGCCCTGAAGCCCTTGTTCCTTTGGAACAGTGTTGGGGTCTTCAAGAAAGGAAAGATTCAGATCAAGCTTTAAAAATGCATTACTTCGAAAAGCATACACATACCTGTTTCAGCACTCAGATGACAAAATTGGTTACTGACTGAAATGGAAATATAACAAAATAAGGCCGCTAATCATAGTAATAAAAATACTTTCTTTCTGAACTCCGTAACAAGATAAAAGCTATACAACTGATACTTTTGCCCTGCTTTTGCATTTCCTTTATCTGATGGAAGCAAGCATATACACACATGCAATCCGCCACTTGGCAGCAAAAAAAACAAACAACAACAAACGTATCTGATAGTTCATTATGTAATTCTGTCTTCAAATAACAGAACTGTAAGGCGAAGCGGTAAACGCTGAGTAAATCGCTTATACCAGTAAGCGTTGCTTTGCAAATGGAAGTCTAGCAGCACCACAATACTAGCAAAAACATCCAAGCCATAGCAGGAATGGCAGTTGTACAGTGTGCTCGCTATCCTCCTGACATCCGCCAGGACTGGATAATGGACAGTAATTGTCCCAAAGGAAAAAAACGAAATCCACCTCTGCGTAATCTAAAATTCCCGTGTGGCAGTGTACTATAAGGCCAGGATTAATCACGGCCTTAACAGATGGCAATATAAACACAGTGCCTGCCTTACTAAACTCCAACTTCAGAGTCATCACACTTCCCATGCAGAAGCAGTACAATTGGTAAATTAGGGGAAAGCATTTGACATTCATCTGTTGAATAACCTGTTTCGGAAATGGAACAATGGGTCAAGAGAAGTCAATTACTATTTACACATTTCTCCAGCCATATGACAGCTGCAGTCATAGGTAGAGCCCACACTTGCAGAGGGAAGGAGGCTGCTAAGAGGGGAAAACTAACCTGATAATTGGCCGCAGCCATCTCCATTCCCAACCTTGCTCTTTGCCATCCTCTACCCTGGTCCCTCAACCTCCTCTGCAGTGTAAAGGAGTTTTACGAAGGGTGGCAGACTGTTAAAACTGCACCAAGTAAAAGAACATATTGCTGAGCTTAGTCTCCCCAGAGCTAAAGCCACTAAGGTTGAGAAGAGTTTTGATTTTACTGTAACTGCTACGTGCCATCCTCAGTCAAGGTTGTAATGAGTCTTGCCTCTGGAGAAGGGCAAATCCCCATACTTGGGGCAGGAGAGGAGAAAAGAAGGGAGGACATTGCTCCATTTTGCTCCTAGATTTGGTGTGTGTTTTGAGGAGAGGGCTATTAAAATTAAAGAGAAATTAAGAGGTAAAATGATGAGAAGGGGGAAGGGATAAGACAAAATGCAGACATAAGTGGCAAATGATAGGAAAAAAAGCCAGGGAATTAAATATTTGCAGGAGCAAGAAAGAAACAGAATGAGAAAGTTACTCTTCAGTTACAGTTTTATAGGATTCTGTTTACCCAAAGCACAGAGATGAAACTTAAAATGATTAACAGCCTACGGAGAAAGGAATATTCACAGCCACCTATCATTGCAGGAAATAAATACAAGTTCATGTAAAAAGAAATATCAAACTTGCTGGCATTTAAAATAAGACAAAGTTCGATTGTTTTAAATTAAATTTTGAATGCAGGTGAAATTTATAATTTGTTGTACAGCTGCTGACATTTTTGCTTTTCCCCAGACTCCTGAAGAGGCTAGAAGGCTTTATCTCAAAGACGAGACAGAGCACAGGAATCAAATTCTTGCTGAAAAGATATATACGTAAAAACAATCAACCTGCTTTATCTCATGGTTCTGATTGCAATCTTAGTTTTTAAATCAGCACAGCTTATTGTTAATGAGGAATGGGGAGACAAATCACACAGGTATGTATGGGGAAATGGCAAAGCTAGCAAAGCAGATTTCTACATCAACTAACAACCCTTCTTTAATATCAAAGACAAAGATGCAGCCAACCTACAGTTGATTTTTATCACCAGTTACTTTGTGTAGTCCTTTATAGCAACACAAAGTTAATTTTAAATACTTGCACAGACTTTGTTTTTTGGTAGCGTTCTATACTCACTTGGCCCTGATGTATGCATCATTCAATCATCATACAGGGAAAAGAACAGTAAAGTCGCTGGTCTTTGCCTGCAAAGAGGTCTGGTTGTTTTAAATAACATTTTAATTTGAATTGTAATAAGGTTAAGAGTGGGATTGTGAAAAGTTCATGACAAGCAATTCCACAGGTCATTACAGCTGCGATCGTTTAAACTTAAGGTCGGGGAGATTTTGTTCTAATGATTCAAACTACATTTTGCTTTAGCATCTGTATGTTTCTTTAAGTCAAAGCATTTCTCTGACACATGCCTCTGACACCTGGGGTGAGGCTCTGAAAGGTTACCTCAAGGTAACAGCAGACAACACACACAAGCCTGAAGTGTTACCTTTGGAAAGTATGAAAAAATCCATTTTACAAATAATCAAAGACATGTTTGTCACAGAATTTGAAAGTTGCCTGCTCTTCCATCTGCACCAAATCAGAGCTGTAACTGCAGTCAAGGCTCTATTCCTGCCCTGATATTTTCTTCCTTTTACCTGCCCAACTGAACAGCTGTTTTGCTAACTATATGGCCCAGCAAAAAAGACGCAGCCATCAGCAGAAAACATACAAAGAAACTCACACAGGTTTTATTATCTATTTCTACAGATCCCAAAACCGATATTGTCTGGCCGACCAGGGGGGGGGACAAAGGAAGCAATAAACCCACTCACTGCAGGTGACACAACAGAAGAAAAGGCAAACTGAGCCAAAACCACAATAACATAAGGAGATATCAACCATGCCCTGTATCGCAACATAGCCAGGCACAAACCAATCCAACAAATACCAGAAAGATACATTACCCATTCCATTACCCTCATTGTCCATTGACTCCACAAAACTTCTCACACCCCCTCCAGCAGCAGCTCCCAACAGCAGCAGCTCCCCAAGAAGGAGCTTTATTGGCCTTTTATCTCCACTCTCTAATCACCACCTAAAAGGCAGCTGTTTCACATTTCTACTTTAGTTCTCATCATTTCAGGGTGTGCTCGGCCTGGCCTCCCCTCCTGGATGGCCCTCTTACAACAGAGGGGGCCCATCCCTCATACCAAGGTCTGACATGGCATGTGTCCCCATCATTCAATGCCTACTGGGTTGCAGCCAGCAGCGGAGCTAAAAGATCTTCTTGGTGGCAAACACAGAGGCCAACCCTGATTACAACAGGAGGCACCTGGGCAACCGTAGCTTTTACCTGGTTGTGAAATTCATCCAGATGTCAAGTTCACTTCAGGGCTCGGGGTTCGGACCCCAGCACTTCAACAGCTAACTGCCTCAGAAAGATCTTGTTCAACAGAGGTCCTCAGTCTTTAATTTTGGAATCAGTCTTTGGCGTAATACCCATAGAATACAAGTGGATCAGACAACACCAAAAATTCCATGCTAACTACTCATTAAAGCATGAATCTCTTACAGGTATTACTCTTGAAACCAGAAAGTATCTCTAATTTTTTTTTCCCCCCTCTAATGGGAGCATCCTAAACAGGAAGGTCTGCTTAGTGCTGTTTCAGGCACCAACTCCATGTCAAATGCTGGCGATCCCTGCTAAGCACTCTAAGTGTATTGCTGATTTGTTTACTAGCAAAGCTGCCACTTGTCAAACTACTCGCAGTGCCACTGTTTACAAGCTGCAGGCATAAATCATGATAAAACCATGGCAAGGTGACAGTAACAAAATGTCCAAGCTCCTTTAAGGAGACAAGATGACAGGGAATAGAACAGACCTGCTCAGTTGTCAATTCCATGATACCAAAGATAGGTTGCCAATTTTAGCCAATATTTTTTCAGTTTTAAATAACATACGCATCATTGATTTATAAATATAATTGGTGGATATTGCCGAGGAGAATTCCCTTCAGTTGTGGGTCACACGGTAAAAGCTGTCAAAGGAGGAATAAAGTAACAGAGCATTTGGAGATGAAATTTTGTCCTGTCTGGTGACTTCATCTGAGTCCGCTGTGTCCTTTGGCAGGGATAAGATGTATTATTATTGCAACAGGGAGTAGGCAAGAAGACAGAGATATCTTTTATTTCTCTTTGGGTATCCTTCATGAAGGAAAAAAATGAACTTCATTTAACTGCAAATGTATCAATTTAGATATTTTCTCAAACTCACATGTCATGAATCCTTCAATATTTTGAAAGAATAAAGACTCCTACCTGAGCCAGGTCCACTGCAAAATGGGAAAAGCAGACACACATGCAGAAGAGAACGTAAAATTGGCATAATAATTTGTCAGGACTACATAATAAATTGGAAAAAAATAGCAATCAACATTCATCTTCACTCAGCAAAATGACCTTCTGTTACCCCTTAAACAGCTTGTTAGTACTTACGGCAACAGTTTGATCTAAACCTATTGTTGCTGGTCAAAAAACATTATAATAAAAAGTTGTTTTGTGGGCAGGAGGGCACAGCTGTTTCTGAAACCCAGCTAAGCTGCTGTGACCCCTGCGGGTTCCAACTTGGCCATCACGTAAGATGTACAGCTGGGGAAAAGGGAGAGTGGCACATGATGACCTTTTAGTCCCTACTATGAACCAGATTTAATTCTGTAGAGGTCAATGGAGGGATCCTTGATAGTTGAAATTCTCCAATTGTGTTGCAAAGCTTGTTGACTTTTTCTAATATTTAAAAAGACATTGCGTGAATGAGGAATTGAACGTACAAAGAAAGAATGCTAGGAACAAACTTCATGTTTTTTTTCCCCATCCGTCCACATCTGTCCACAACGTTTCATTATTAATTACAAGTTATTTTAATTAACCATTCCAACTCTGATTAATATGGAAGTACCATGCTTTAAAAATAGTTTAAAACCTGCAATTAGTGTCCATCCAGAAACGTGATACCCACATCCTGAGAAAACCTGGCAGTGAAGCCATACTGATCAGTCATTCTGTTTCCTTCAGTCCTGCTACAAGTGAGGCTATCAGCAGAAGCAGGATTAGCGCAGATGCTTAAACTGCATCTAGGTTGGATTGTGAACTGCTAAAATCTCCACCCTATCTTAACTTTCCACTGTTGAGAACAAGGTTAGAAAAGCTAAAGAGAATTCATCCCAAAGCCAAGCCCCAAACAGTGTTTGCTACTTTTTCATTGGTTCCTCCCCGCTCCCATCACAGGCATTTGCTCTAAGTGCTCAGCAAGTTTGTGACTCATCGTACTATCGCGTGTCCAGAGCACAGGTGCTGGTACATGGGCAGGCTGACAGTCTGTCTACAGATTCTGCACTGCTTATATACAGACAGAGAACACGCAAGGGAACTAGTCGGCACGTTGGGTTTTCTTTTCCGCTGCTTAAGCTGACCACCAACAAAAAGATGACGGACATAATACAAGAGATGCTAATGTAAATGTTCCTGTCTGCAGACTCACATATTCACTATTGTAATTGTCTGTTCCAGACCAGTTAAAAGTCAAAGAGGAGGACTGCTGCTCACCACTCTCTGGTACTGTTAAGATCATGAACAGAATTACTGGGACAAGCATTTGAATCAGGAATAAATATCAAAGAATACATCATTTCATCAAGTCTCACAGGGAGGAATGGCTGCCTTGAGAACATTTCCTTCCACAGAAAGCATGAGTAATGCAGCAGGGAGGAAAAACAAAGAACAGACGGCAACCTCAGACTCTCTAAACGGGGGCACTCTGTTGTCATTAATGACTAACACCAGAAAGTGTCTAGAAAAACTGCAACAATAAGCATAAGGGAAACTGAAGCAATAACATCACACTTTCACAGTTGTAAAATCTCCCTGACATGCTTGGCAAGGGAGTTTAGTGTGAAGGGATTAATATATGCAGGATATAGTAGCAGCAGAAAAAGAATAAAAAAAAGTCTCTCCATTCGTTGATTAATCACAGCCGTGTCCTTGAGTTCCCTTCAAACATTTGACCATAACAACAGAAAAATGACTATCCGAAGAGACTGACACCATCTTTTGAAAACAAAAAACTCAACAAGGTGCCATTAATTTGACCAATCTATGGCTACATACTGTACATGAGCCTACATGATTGGATGAAATGAAGGTCTGTCAAAGTCAGTAGATGTCTAGTAATATTTTGAGACAGATGGAACTTAGGAAGAAACCCTGAGCACTCTGCAACATTTTCCTTGTACTCACTTTTTTTTTTTTTTCCAGCAGTTAGTTTGTTGTAACTGGAAATATAAATTTTAAAAAAATGGAAGAAACTTCAATAGAAAGAAGCTGCAAGTCTTTGCTAAAAAAAATGAGATCTCAAAGGCAACACGTGTGTGCTTAAAACACGTGAAGATTTAATACCTATGGATAAATACTGACTTATTTTATGACCACTATGCCACTCTTTCATATGGCGTGGCAACTGCTTTCCTCTTTGCGATTCCGATTCTCCACCTAAAATAAAGCCAGTCTCCACATAAAGCCTTATTTTGTAAAGACTGTGCTTAAGGCCCATATGCTATCCTTTGTTTGCAGCTGCACAATTTTCCATGAAAAAACAGATATTTTGGTTACCTGATGACTGCACTAAAATGAACCCCAGGACAGAAGCTCACTGCGACTCACTGACAGATTGCTGCAGACAGGGTAACATCTCCTTTCTGTTGCCTTTTGTCAGGTAGGTGACCTGACAAAGAATTCAGGCAGAATTATCAAGAAATTACATGGTTTTGATGAGATTTGTGTGTGTGTTTCTTTGTACCACGGTTTGTTTGGCAAAGCATTTTCTGACGTATGCCCTAAAATTTCTCTGAGCTATTGGGGAGTAATTTTCTCAGCCTAATCTCCTCTACAAGACTGTAAAAACTCTAGGATAAAAGGGGAACTGTGGCGATTTACCTACTAATTAGTTGCTCTTATTAAGAAGAGCGAGATAATTGATTTTAGACGCACTACCCCTTATTAAGACCTAATTTAACTGTATATCAAAGACTAATTAAATGGCATTATTCCATCTCACTGATGAGTTTTGATGCTTGGTGAATAGATTAGGGTGGAAGATGAACACAGGGTAATAGATTTCTAACTCACACAGATAACTGCAAACTAAGAAGCTGAGCAAAGGGAATTCTGGATTATCTAAAACTAACACATTTATTGGTATTCCTTCACATGATAGTTTGAAGTGAAAAAAAAACAACCCAAAAACATTTAAACACCTGCTGAGCCTTCCAGGAAACAGGAAAGACAACGAAAAGACTCCCACTGTAAACTGTTTATTTCAACACTTATGTAATTTTCTTAGAGTGAAGGACAGCATTTGTGAAAAGAATAGATGCTTTCATAGCATATTCCTCTCTTCATTCTGAAGAGTTGTGCAGCTACAACAAATCAAGGGACCACAAATAATAGATACTATTTATTTGTGCCATATTTCAAAAGTGTTTAAAGAAAACAGACAGTATCTCTCTCTCCCTTAAGAGATATTGGAATTTATGATTAGTTGGATACCTTGTAGCATTTCAAGTTTATTTAGTGATGAAAAGGAATAAAGAGACAGGATTATATGCCACCAGTTCTTCCAAATAGTCTGCAAGTTAAAATAAACTTAAAATACGAAAAACATTATGTTGCTATTGAGCAAAGAAATGGCAGGGACTGAGTTAACTAATACATTCTGAAGGTTTTGATCCTTCACTCTTCACTTAAATGAAACCATCTGTCCTAAAACAACTCCTTTAACAATCCAGTGGTTGGTTTAACAAAAACCAACTTACAGTAAATTTGTGTGTGTAAAGTAAATCAATTTAAAGCTTTAATCCCATCAATCTACCCCCTAAATAAAATGTTTTGTCCTCTAGACAGAATTGCTCTGACAATATGAACTCATCATTCTATTTAATCTGTTAGGTCATGGCCCCAGAGATTATGATGAGCTGTCTCTCAAAGACCCAGTGCACGGCAACACAATGTTTCTTGGATAAATCACAAGATCCTCAGCAGAAAAACAATGACTTTGCTATAACTCTGGGGTGTATTTCCCTGTTTCTAATATTTTTGTTCACTGGCAGTAAGATAATCTGCACACAGAAGCATCAGACATACGTCACTTTTTCATCCATTTTTGGCCAAGGTATAACCATCCATCAGCAATAATCTATAGTTTTCAGACATTTAAAATAAACATCACCTGGTAGTGACTGTAGGGTATTAATCTGAAACCGATTTTTTCCAGGTATAGAGTTTATTCTGTGGCATCAGAAGGATATTTACAGTTTAATTATTATTCTATTAATGCAAATAGAAATCGTAGTACTGTACAAGTAATATATTTATTTCATCATCTGCACAAGTCATAAATAGATAAGCGAGCAAACTATTTGTGTAAAAAATTCCTAAAGAACACAAGGCATGAGCAACCTTGCAGTTAGGCTATATGTAAGAGATTTTGGAGGAAAGAATTAGAATAGAGTTAACTCTTCCTTTTGTAGAAAGTAATGATGTTTTTACATATGAAGGGGATCATATCCGAGTATTTAAATGTCACAGAGAAAATTTCCAGCTTTATAAAAAGGAAGAACTAAAATACAAATAATCTTAAAGATCACATGAGAATATAATGTTTTCCCTTCTTAACTTGGTGCACAGGTCCTTCCCTAGTACCAGGAAGCTGAAGGCTGGATTTAGAAATGCCTATGCCCATGCCCTTCTGTAGACATGCATGTTTATGAATGCACATACACACTGTACGCAAAAAAGTTCACAACTCAAGTTGCTGTGTAACTAAGCATCATTTTTGTTCATATTTTTGCCTAGCTCTAAGTCTCACCCTCAGAGATTTTTGCTAGACCAGTAAGTAAAAAATTGGTACATTCAGTAATTTGCAGTCAAAACGCAGTTGCTGTACAGCTACTAATCCAACATAACAGACAAAACAATGTTACTCCAGGGCCTTTACCCAAAATCTTCCCTGTCCATCTCTTCTCCTACCTTGGTACTTCACTAAAAACTATCCAGTTATCTCCCAAAACAAGCCTCTGCATTTACCTTGGACTTAAAAACTAAAAATAAAATATCCCACAATCCTCTAGTACTCCTACACAACTCTTTATCTCCCTATCTTCTTTATTTGCATGTAGCGCTCTCAAGATTTTTGCTGGCATTTTCTGATTAACACCTTGAAAGATGACAGTATCATCATAGTGCTTTCATATCCTACTTCAGGCCACTTCTCTTTATACTTAAAACAGAGCCTGGTGTTAAATGAATGCAACCTTGGATCTATCCATAAAGTTCCTGTACTACTGACACGAAAAGTTACCTCACTATTGCACCAGAAAACATTATAGGGAGAAAAGTAAACAGTTAGGAGCCTCGCGTTAATACGATAGCACTGTCTCTTAATGGAGTACTTGTAACAACCATTGGGACAGGAGTTACAGAGAGATTCGATTTCTCAACATCTTTTTTGAAGCAGCCCACTGACAAAATGGCAACAACTATTATCAGTGCTCAATACACAGCTACTCTGGCAGCCTCCCCGTTCCATTCTGTTAAAGATGTTGGCATAGGGATGAATTTGGCACCAAGTACAGGATGTTATACAGCAGAGAAGAAACAACTATTTCATTTAGATTTTTGCTACACTCATCTGATGAAAAGGTTGATCATACGGGGAAGTTAAAATACCAAGTCGGATTTTTGTTGTTTGCTAACAGGATCAGAAACGTAAGGCAGCTAAACAAAAACAATATACTTTTTTCTTTCCCCCCTTCAAATAAGATTTGCAAAAAGGAACACTACGCAATAGCCACATATTACTAAAGAAAGTTGTATATTAATAAAGAAAGAATCAATGCTAGAACATGCTAAATGGCACAAAAAAAAAATAAAGCACTAGTTGTCCAATTCAAAAATGGAGATTCGAAAATACCTGATTAGTTATCCAAAACAAGAATATTCTCTTCTGGCTGCTAGTTACTATTGCACAGACAGTATGCTTCCTTCCAGTGAGAAGAAACTAAATAACAGAGTCAGCAGAGCTTTATACTCAGATGTCCTGCTCACCTTGCTAGAAATCAATCTTTTCTTCTATGCCTTTCCAGCCTCGATGAGGAACCTGCAATTAATTTACAAGTGTATGCATAATACCAACTTTCTTATCTATTTGTCACATCACAGTCCTAAGAATGAGACCAACAGTTTGTTTTAAAGGCAAGCAAGTTCTCCAGTTTCCTCTTTTTTGTTGTTGGTTTTTACTAGAAATGTAAATAAGAGAAGCTTGGGAATCAATTGCATTTGAATTTCTCCTGATCTGAAATGTTCATCCAAACACACTGCAAAATCAGTGCACAGAAGACGCTTTGGGGAAAAAGAAAAGAAAAGAAAAAGAAATTTAAAAAAAAAAGGAAAAAAGAAAAACATAAGAAATGTATGGTGCTGATCACTTCATTCCTCACTTTCAATGTACATTTCTTAAGTTTTCAATAAATACGCAATTTTGATAAAGACTGAATCTTACTGACATACAAAAATTTGTGTTAAAAAAATAGATACACAGTATTTTTAATGCATCAAAGATTTTCTTGACGATTACAATAGCAAAATATGTCTAGAAAGTGAGTTGGATGGAGGTCTTTTATATGACAGTTTCATACCGATACCCTTTTATAACTTTCCCGACTAATTCAACCAGAGTTGTTTGATGTATTTAACATCACAGTGCAAATGAGGTTACAGAGGTCATTAAACACGACACTGAATCTACATATTCGAAACACTTCTGCTAAAAATCACATCCAGCACGTTTGAGAATTTCAAGGTATATCACAACCCTGAAAGATAAAGAACAAATCCAAACTTTGATCTAACATTCACTATAATATTTAAAAAAATAGCTCAAGATTATTAGGGTTTTGCACTCTCTCTCTCATGTAAGAAAGAAACGGAATTTACAAGTAATCCAAAAATTTATCATAAATAATAAATACTGATTATCTCAGTACTTGTGTAATGGTCCATGTAAAACTTCAGAAAATCAATCTAGTAGCTGATGAATTCTATATAAACAAGTATTCTGGAAGGCCCGCAACAACATATGTCAAAAGTTAGCTTTAAGTAGTAATAGACGCTTTAAAATAACTGCATCCTCCTGAGTTTGCTGTATCCTGGAAATGATAAAATAATTTTCTTCCAGTGTAACTAAACTGGTAATTGAAAGCTGATTTAGGATCAAAGACAATCTCAAGGTTATAAATATTTGTAGCTGGCTGTGAAGTATTCTCATAAAAATTCTTGAAAGTGGATGCCATGCACCACACCTGGCAGCACGCTTGCAGGACCTACAGGACCTAAACAGA